>JAQIWX010001252.1:0-10986 GCA_034696785.1 Lepidocyrtus cyaneus
ACTTACATTATTGACGTACTTCAACTTTCACTTTGAGATTATATAAAGTGGGATTAATAGAATTGAAATTGACGGAGGTGGATTTACGTCAATGACCATTCAAGCCGAGAGCACAATTACTACAAAAGGCTACCAATCTGACTTGACTACTTGAGTCGAAATTAAATTATAATTAGAGTTGGAAAACAATTAGGGTCCTAAAAAACTTTTGGACAGGATAAAATGGGGTCTTAAAACTCGAGTAATAAATCCCAAACTATCAAATTTTCTCCCAAATAAGTTAAAGTAACATATGATTGAGTAGCGAAGAATGAAATGCAAAAAAAATAAACGCTTTCACTTTCTCAATATTTATTCATTTAAATTAAGGTAAGGTGACTCGAGAAAAGTATTTATTAATTCTAATTTTAAGTAAGGCCAGTTCAATTCACGAATTTGTGAAGTTTCGGACTACATGAAAAATGAAAGAACCTGGAGGAGACTCAAGGAAAGCTCTTATTTTCCTGATGGTGTAGGATGCTTGACCGGAACAGAACATTGGAAGCGATTTCAAAAACTTTGCTTGCTTCTGCCTGCGGAAAGTAAACGTTGAGCTAGTGGATATTTTTATAGTTTTCTACACCTACATTTGACTGAAAACATCAAAACAATGGCAAAACCCATTCATTTTTGTCAATTATTCATATAAAATATTTATAAAAGAAATCATGTTTTAAAAATTTCTTTTACTCGTTAAATGAACGAATGAATGAGGATGTACTAACACCCTGCATATTTATACTAATGCCTCAATTCATATATTAAAATATGTTTAAAATTTCAAGTTGTTATCAAATTCATAAGAGAAATTTAACCTAATTTCTATTTGGAGTGCCCTTCCAACGAAACTTTTTCGGCTGCATTATAACTGGATGAACGCAGCTGTAGTTAATTAGTCGATGGTGGATTTGCGTCAATTGTCACTCTGTAATCAAGATTACCAGATCAATCCAACTTGGATCAGTCCACTCCTAACTTATCCGCTCCGACTACTTGTCGTTGATCCCTCCTAAGCCCGAATAAATATTGATTGAGAGGACCGTACCGTCATCGAGGGTCTTTGAAGTTTGAACATGATGCTCTCAGATTAAGTGGATAGAAATTGATAATGTTGAACTCGTCGTGTGGTTCATGACAGAGATAATCAATCACATAATCTGTTCCGAACTTTGCACAACGCACTTGCAACAATAATTATCATACAACTGTAATTTTCCTAAAAGCAGTTCCATTTTATGGAATCAAATCCATCGAAAACGTTTTTGCGCATTCTAGATAAGTGCATTTCCTCTCTTTCAGTTCCAAGGAAGGAACGATGGATTAGAATTACGATTTGCGTGGAATTGTATTGGACAAAAGCGATATTTGAGTTATCCAGGTATTTGAGATTAAAATGATAACGATTCTCTACATAACTTGGGACCAATCGAACTTTTGATTGGCACAATGCGTCAATGACAAAGATATCCAATGTCCACCCATGTCAGATTTATTTTCACTTTGGTAATTTGGCTTAAAAATTATATAAACTAACTTTAGCAAAAACTGTCGTAAACAATTCATGATAATTTAAGGCGTGTGACATTCCGTGCCAAAGTACTATAAATACGGATTGGAATAATCCTAAATTGATACAGTTAAGCTTAATCCTATAATCAGCTAACACAAATACAAATCGCTCTTTCCTAAACAGCATTTCCCAGACTCTGAATAATTTTTAAAAAACTTCACAAAATGTCCAGAAATATCCTTTCTCTTTTAGTCTTGGTGGCAGTAGCTGCAGCTACTATTGACGCCGCCGCTGTCCCTGCTGCCCAAAGGGAAAAGCCTGGCTTTATTTTTCTCGGATCAACCAAGAAGGCAGTTGAAGTAATCGTTAATGGAATCAGCTCTGTCTCTTTCCAAGACCACAACTACTGGATAAGTGTCAATGCTGTAAGTCCACCACTGATTACTATTCACATTTAATATCGCATTTGAATTATTTTTGGGGCACATTGAGACAATCGATTTCTTTAATTCAAATTAGGCCGGATATGCAGAGGCCTTGAGGGACTGTAAAGGAAACGGTGATACCCTCCTCCAAATTGAAACCATGGAAGAGCGAGACCTCGTTGAAGAATTCCTGCAAGACACCGACCAAAGCGCATCCCTCGTCTGGGTTGGAGGAAAATACCAAGTCAGCAGCGGATCCTTCGTATGGGAAAACGGCCAGGCCGTCCTTGACGACTTATGGGAAGCGAACCAACCAAGTCAGAAAAAGCCAAATTCAAGAGTTGCTGCCAACATCGTTGGACAAATCCTTCAATTGAAATCTCAAGCCAATACCCAACCCACTCGTTACATTTGCGAAGGCCTGTAAACTATTAACTGCTCAGTCGTTTACCAATTTACAATTTGTCACAATGAAACCCAAATAAAAATCTAATCATGCACATTTCACATTTCTGTTTTTTTTTGCTGTCGAAAAGACAATCATTTTATTTCTGTAACATTAACTCACAAATATTTACAAATATACCGGAGTAGAGTTGTGTTAGCTGCAGTTTGCAACTGAATTTCTCCACCGATAGTTGAGACGGCTATGCGAGTATTTGCATTTGCCAATTTAATGTTTGGTTCTCCCAAAGCCCAGGGTATGTCTGGACCAAGGGGAGAGTTGTTCTCCCAAATGAAGGTCTTAAGTTCTTCGTCAAACTTACCACCAACCCAATACAAAGTACCCGACGTATCGCTATCCTGAAGCCAGCTATTCAGACTGTTCACTTTCTCCTTGTCTTCGATAAAGAGAAGGGTGTCTCCATTATCTCTGCAATCTCTTGCGGCAACTTCATATTCCGCCTGAGAGCAATATAATTAACAATTTAATTAACTTGATTATCCCTGAGCAAACATCTTCTGACTAACTTAAGGAAGACTAAATATTGCTACTGCTTACCGAATTCACGCTCTCCCAATAGTCTCGGTCTTGCATGAGCACCGAATAAATCTTTGATTGTCTTGCATTCTCCCTGATAGGATCAGGGACTGCACCTATGATGTAAGCGCACGCTACCACCAAAAAGGTAACAGAAGCTAGATGAAGCTCCATTTGGATAGTATCTCAACCAGGATATCGCTTCTTTGAACTAATAGATTTCCTATTACTGGATAGTCGCTTGTGTATTGGGCATGAACTAAATTCAAAGACAGCCGAACTTCTCGTATCTAGTGATTTATATGTCATCCAACTAGTTACGCACGGGAAATTTATCAATTGCAATTGTAAAACGATAAATATGTGATTTATTAAGTACAAAAAAATCTCAGTCGTAATTCAAAACGTAATTCAAGGAGGATCATGACCGCAAAATAATACCTCAATGAAAAGCTTATCATATACTTGATTTAGTTTTTGGGATCATATCGCTGCTGCATATAACTACAAAAAGCTATCAATAGTTTTATATGTACTATTCGAGGGCATTATACCGGACTTATGTAGGTATATATAATAATTAAATTCAAATCGA
Organism: Lepidocyrtus cyaneus; assembly: GCA_034696785.1. Classification (NCBI taxonomy): domain Eukaryota; kingdom Metazoa; phylum Arthropoda; class Collembola; order Entomobryomorpha; family Entomobryidae; genus Lepidocyrtus; species Lepidocyrtus cyaneus. The sequence continues at coordinate 3,552 of JAQIWX010001252.1, forward strand.
AATAATGGGGCATCGTGAGAAAATGCTTGCTTTGATTTTAAGTGAATTTTTCTTATCATCCTAAAGTGATTTCATTATTTGATTGATTGATTGGTTGATTACCTTACTCGATTTCATGTTACACTGCTTGAAGATAAGCCAGGCCAGAGTCAGATTGTAGCCGTTGTGCATAGCGCCAGATCTAGACACTGGCACCTACTTCATATAAGGGCACATATATTATTAGCCACGTATGTAATGCCAGTTCTTCAAATTAAAATGATGGAAATATGTATTTGCATGTACAATGCAATACTAATCGCCAGTTTTATTTGCAATCAAGTTATCAAGTGAAGTTTATTTTATTATAAATTAGTCGTAATGATGTTATATGTAACAATAATATGCTTATAAGAATCGCAGGTAATAAATACAGAGGCCCAGTAAAAATAGTTTGCTAGAATCAGACTTTAAAACATTTTATAATGATCAGGACAATTTGATTGGTACAGTTTTGATTTGGAATATTTTTTTACTCTTCGCATACTTTAAGACTTATTGGCCTCAACAACGTCAGCAGTTCGCTAAACTCATTAGTATTGAAGACGTGGTCAGCATTTCCTCCCGCGATGGACAGCAATTCAGCTTGATCAATGTTAGTCCCGATCCCAACTGAAAACGTACGAATCCCAAGACTGATTGCCCGCTCTGCAGCCGCTTTTGTGTCTGGTTTGAAACTTGCAGGGTTAGTCCCTCCGTCAGTTAAGAAGACAATGTTCTTGAGGACAGCCCTCGCATTGTTTTGGATTTCTTCAGTGGCCAGAATCAAACCAAGATGACTGCGGGTGTCGCCCTTGATGTGTCGCATGTTGTTGACTTTCTCCCTGATGGGAGTGACCTCTTGACTGTCGGTCAAACCAAAAATAGACTCGGTGATGTCGGCAAATATATGAACAGCTACTCGACTTCCGATATGGTCAATCCAAGTTGTGGCAAGCCTTTGGGTGAACTCCTTTGCAATTACATAATGAGGATCTTGGATACTTCCGGATGAATCCACAACGATAACGAGGTCGTTGTCCTTGAAGCATGGCACGGGAATTTGCTCTTGGTCGCCATCTTCAGCCCTCTCTCCTTCGCAGATGTACCGAGTTGCTACAGTGTTTGCTTGGGTTTTCAATTCAATCTCTCGTCCAATTGCGGTTGTTGCTACGCGGGTGTTCGCCTTCTTGTCTCTTGGGTGCCCGTCACTCCACGGTAGACTTGGGTTGAATGCCACACCATTGTCCCAAACGAAGTCACTGCTCCTGACATCATACTTCCCTCCCACCCAGTACAACGTCCCGGTGTTGTCGGTATCCTGCAGAAATTCCGTAACGTTCTGTACCTCTTCTCTGGTCTCGATATAGAGGAGAGTGTCACCGTTTCCTTCGCAATCTTTTTTAGCGTCCGCCCATCCAGCCTATAAATTGTGTAAACAAATTATAATTGTGTTATTGATTGTCAGTCTTCATTTTGTAAACCATAATTAAAGTACTTGCAAATTCTGTAACTCTAGCTTACCGCATTCACACTTTCCCAATAGTCCCAGTCTTTATAGATCTCGGAAGTTACTCCAAACTTCGTTACGGTTACTGCCTTCTTCATTGTTCCCAACAGCCGGAACCCTTTTCTCTCCCGAGGACTCTTACCATTTACTGACTGTGGCAACACTGCCGCTTCAATTGCGACGGTGGCTACCACTGCCAATACGAAAATGGAGAGCAGATTTCCCTGCATTTTATTTCTTTTTGATTGAAGGTTAAAGTTTCAAACGTGAATTGTAAGTTTGTTTGAATCTGCTGTTTTGTATTTATTTCTGTGTTTTAATAGTGCTCATGAATGACTGAATAAATGTTTATGAAAGCTACTTCCTATTTATATGATTATCCAAATCCATATCAATAATGCACATCGATAACCCTGTTAAGCTTATCCTGAATGATAGCTCGGCAGTACTTCCAGATTATCTCTTTATCTGAAGTTCTCTTTAGTTCTCAGACATATTTTTCTGGACACAAGTGGATTAGCTGGATTTACGTAATAAGCTGTCAAGTGTCAACTATAATATTATGCTTGCGTCAATTGTTACCGGATCAAGTTTTGTCAACTTTGGAATCCCTGGACCCGACTACAAATTTATATAGGAATTACCTTATCGCTTATCCAATGCACCTAAAGGAAATACTGTTTACCCGCCCTTCAATATCAATCATCGATCAGTTTTGGTCATTTTTTTACATACAGCCATTATTTTTAATTGATTAGACATTTATTGATCAGCACGTGTAGACTAAAGTGCAAAACGAATTCCTTTCATCGAGTGGTGGGTAGAAGGTAGAACCCACTCTTAAAACTTGAAATTCCTTTAATAAAGCTTTCCGGTCGATATCCGCAGATAAATTTTATGTAATATGTTTTCCACTTGGAATGGAATCAACCAATAACTAAGGCAGAGTGGACACCGTTTTGACTATTTAATGAGCTGAGCGGAACTAGCATGTTCTCTGGCTGCATTGGATTTTTTTTGTTGACATTCCATCAAAGTTATTGATATTGAAATTAACATTTGCCCGCCAACTCAAGTAGTCTTTGAACTTCAATGCGTCAATGAGCGGTCAAACCGAAGGGTTTCAGCCTCCATCCAGTTTTTTTTTCTTTCCTTTCTATTGTCCGCGAACATGAAACAATCTGCGTAAGAATGCGAGGATAAAAATCATTAGTTAGGTAGGTCAAATCAATCATGTATTTTATACAGAACATCAGTTTCCTTCCTTTATTTCTCCGAACGCAAGTACGATTATCGTCAGACGATAATCCGATCTGTCAATATCACTCCTCTACGTAGTAAAGGGGATTACGATACGAATGTCCCATCCCATCAATTTTTTTGATACCACAATGACCATACGTATATTACTTACGGAGGAGACCACTGCATTGTCAATCAAAACTAATTTCAATACACTTTCTCTTTAAAAAAAATCGGTTCAATGAAATGATTCCCTTTCACTGAAAATGATAAACAATCTTTTGACAGCTTTGCAGATCATCTTTTTTTATCTCTCACGCCCGCACGGTTAAAAACTGACGACAAGCATGGCACGTGCTATTGTTGTTTAATTTGCATTTAGTCGAACGATAAAACGAAAACAAAAAAACATATTTTTGTTAGTTTTGACCAATGCTAATAAACAGGTTAAGCTTATGTCCTGATAAGTTGCATTTATTCATTTTATCCAATCCAATAATGTCAATGGTTTATGGATGGCCAATTCGGATCCAATATACAAGACAACTTGCCCCCTCATCCCTCATCTTTAAGAGACATTTTTAAAGAGAGCATCAAAATAATAACCAAGATTATTATGAATGACGACATCAAATCTATTTGCAACTTTAATGGAGCAAATCAAACAGGTGAAATGTTTTTTCTTCAATGACAAAAACTAAAATAGTTGGCTGTGTTGTGGGATATGGACATAGGAACTCAATTTAGAACTGATCTGTACCAATTCCCATTTTTACTATAATGCTGCTCCGCTGACACTGATTATTCGGAGCATTAAAAATACACAAAAACTCTGACATTGACAATTTGTTCGTGTTTGCTTTCGTACCAGATTTGACAACCGTTTTATGAAGTCTAATACAAATGAATGAATGGTTTATGCATGTCTTAAATAAAAATAAATACTTGAGGAAAACTCCGTAAATGTTCGGTAGACAATTCTGACAATATTTGTGGCTTTTACGAACGGGCCTAATGATGACTTAGACAATCTGATACTTTTCAAGTGAGACTTAACTTGACACGTGCCTATATTTGTTACGGTATCCATCGGGTTTCTCTTCACTTTACAAATTGCAACTTCGTCCCAGCTACAGGTCTGATATGATATGAGATTGGTCAACCGTGTGAACCGCACATACTTTTTATAGAAAAAGATTTTCAGCTATGATGAGGATGATGATCGGCAATCAAGAGCAAAATGCGACAAAAAACTATGTAATTCCCTTTCGGTTCAGTGATTTGAAGCACAAAGCGATTCAGTCTGGGCTAGAAAGATCCTTATAAATATCGGTTTGACACGCTTTGCCATTTATCATACCATTTCCTGAGTCGAACTTGTCAACATCGGAGGGGAAAATGAGAAGAGCTTAACAAAACATCATACTAACAAGAAGAAGAAGATGTTTAAGTCACCATCAGTTTGCCTCATTGCTCATCTCAAGTTAGTGCTATTAACACTCGTCATATCAGTCAGTGTTCTGGGACCAGCACATAGTGCGAGATCCTCTTCATCCTCCTCCTCCGCAGAGTCAACCGGGGGAGGGGATTCCAACCAGCAAACATCCTTGGTTCCGAGTTCAACCCTTCACTATAGAGATCGGGGTAATCGGGAGCTGATTTCTGCTCAGTTCCGTGCAGCTCAAGATGCGAGGGATTTGGATACTAGTGAGTCCTCCATTTCCGGATTGGAAACTCTGTCGGCAGCCGCTGCGGCTCACCACGGAGGTCTGGACGATGACGGTTTGTCGCTAGCCAAATACATGGCAGCAAGTGCCAGCACCTATTCCCCTTCCAAAATGAGGATGAATAGGTTTAACCAAGCAGGATTCTACGATCCTTATCCATCCTACGCATCAGTGTTTCCATCCAGCGTACCTTCCAGCTACTACCCTTACAATGCGTACAGCTATAGGGACTCCAACCCCATGTTGGATACTTATCCGTATTATGAACGAGATCGTGTTCGCGAGTTACGGGAAAGGGCGATGCAGGCATCACAATCAGCACCTTACGCAAGCAGCAGCAGTAGCAGCTCGGTAGGCTCCAGCAGTAACAGAGATGGCTACGGTGCAGGTGGAGGAGGCTGGGGTTATCGCGAAGGCTATCGTTCAAATGACCACGATAACACTGCAATGAGTTCCGGCCACGGTCATGATGATCACCACGGCGGCGGTGGTTGGGGTTGGGGTAAGGAATATACAAGCAAAGTCAATACAAACGCAATTGGATTATTGGGGCTACTTGGATTATTATCTTTGCTGTCCAACGTTCTCCTCCAATTCACAACAACAACGACGACCACCACCACAGCCGCAGGAGGACGTAGAAAGAAAAGGGACACTGGCGAGATTGAAGAATCTCACGAAGAAAAACGGGAGCGGATCTTCAAAGAAATTCTGCCCCACTTAACCCCAATTGCTCATGCCAAGGACGGTTTAATCCCGTTGGAGTGCACCTTGAATGGGATCTGCATGGCAAACAAGGTATGCCATGTTTGTATTATTTAGAATTTAATCGTTATTATGACAGATGTAACAATGAAATTGACTGTATTGTTGACTATATGATGCTTATACAATTTGTTTTGTCATTGTATTATTTTATTATCATTTTACCATGCCAGGTTCTCGTCGATGAGCTCGGCTTTCACGGTCGAACCGCTGGACAGAGGATTTCCAACGCTGTGGTAAAACTTCTGGAAAAGGTTGAGAGAACTCCAGCTTCCATACGTCTCAACAGCAAGAAACATCCCGGAGGGAAGTGGAATCTCAAGAAGAAGCTGGAATCCGCAGGTCTTCACGGGAGGAACAAGAAAAATTGCGAGAAATCCTATCCCGTCTGCAGTACCCTGCAAAAACAAGCTGTACCTAGTTTACCCTTCATCATTAGAATGCAGGATTTGCCAGAGCTGATTTCTAAAATTACCCATTTGACTAAACTTGGAAGGGGACCAGTCCCGATGGATTTGTAGATGCGTGTTTTAGAACCGACTACGCAAACCTAAATTATTTTATTTTTTTAAATGTTTAAGTTATTTTCTCGTAGATTTTGTGGTGAAACCAGCAGCATCCGACAAAAAAACTGACGAAGACACGACACGACTAGACTCAAATCCGACCTGACAGAAATAGTACAAAAAAACTGACTCAAATATTCCGACATGACGTGAAATAAAATATGACATAAATCAAGGACCACAGCCGATGACATCTTTTCCCATAATTACAAGTTTACGATGCCTTTTAACAGTAAACGACAATGGTAAACGCATGACAGGTTACGAAATTTACTAGACAAGTGACAAATGATGACTTGATCGACTTCTGACTACCGACTATAAAGACACTTTACTTGACTTTGACTACTACTTACCCAACCCATTGCGCACCGATAACCAGAAAACCATGAACTTGTTTTTTACTTTGTATTATTTAGAATTTAATCGTTATTATGACAGATGTAACAATGAAAATGACTCTATTGTGGACTATATGACGCTTATACAATTTGTATTATCATTGTATTGTACTGTAATAAAGTTGCTCTTTTTGCCATTTAGCCAACCAACCACGAACAAAACTCGTTGTCGTTCCTGCCCTTCTTTCAGACACGATCCGCGATCATCATTTTCACGCTTTGTAACTGACGCTGACAACTGTCGCATGTCTAATGAGCTGCATCATACATACATTATCCGTATCATAGTCATAATATGAACTTGATCTTGAAAAGGATGGTGATAATGATAAAGGAAACAGCGATTTTTGAAGCGAATTTTGTAGATATTTTTTTCAAGATTATTTTTTATTGCTGAGAGGAAGAAACAATCACACAGTTTTAGCAATAATCCGTGTGCTAAAAAAGTCATATACTTAATTCGGCTTGATGAAGATGTGAAGACGCAAAAACTATAACATGGCACTTTGAAAAAGGTTTTCATGTTCAGGATAAAGAATAAAAACAGAAATAAAGTCAACAGAACGAAAGACTCGAGAATTCAAGTGAAGCTGTGTTGTACCCGACTTTGCATGACTAAAGAATAGCAAAGCTCGTACGGAATAAATAGGAGCATTTTTTAAAGAATGGGAAGAGTGGTGTTTTTTGAGCAAGAAATCAGCCTTCCAAGAGAGAAGATAGAAGTTAACAAGAAGGGGTTAAAGACTACTTAAGGGACTATATACCTCTAATTTAGTAGTGGTAAGAGGAATATGGGCTACCGAAGGTCGTGGAAACAACTGGGGCGGCAACGGCAGATCTGGCGAAAGTGGGTTGGGCGTATACTGGAGCAGGGGCCGTACGAAGGACGGGTTGGGAAGCATACGCCAATGGTTGAGGCCTGAAGACCGACTGAGCCCTTAGGACCGGCTGAGCCCTTAAGATCGGCTGAGTATATGCTGGGGCGGGAACAGGTGACAAGGCTTTCTGAACAGCGGGGGCGGTTCTATCTACAACAGCGTTGAATCCGTTGATTGGGTCAGAGGTGTAGGTGACGGTACGGATGGAACCATCGGGCTCGACGAGGGAGTATTGTCCTTTGACTACATCCCCATCTCTGGTTTCATGTGCAGACTTCGAGTCTCCGGTAATGGCATCAGAGACGGAGTATCCGTAATTATATTGTGG
>JAQIWX010001253.1:0-10979 GCA_034696785.1 Lepidocyrtus cyaneus
CTTTCCTCCGTCCCCGTCGGTCCTTGTCCTCACTTTCACAATCTTTCCCCGGCTTGCTTGGTATCGGTATTGGCCCCCTCCACTGTCCACCGTCTCACACACCGGTAGAAATCCTCCCACTATAAAGTTTTAAAAGTTCCCGAAGGTCACATTTTAAACTTCAACGTAATTTTAATAATACCTTTCTCACTTTACAAGTTTCAACTATCCTAAGGAAAAAATCACTCAGCCCTTCATTCACAATGACAAATGAGCATTTACAATTTAGGAAAATCACTAATAATAATCTGAAGCTATTCAGCAGGATTCGCTCTCTATATTTCCCAGCCCATCAATATTCCAGAATTTGATATTGAACAATCAACTACATCGAGCACAACTAACTTATCATTCACTCTAAATCAATTTGGAGAAACCTTTTAACGAAACGAATTAAATGTCAAAGAGAAAGAGGAAGTCAGCAGTGTTGGGTTTACAGTTTTTACAGATGAGAATCATCTGTAGTTCTCAGCTAGGTAAGGCTAATGCTTTGTTTATGTCTTTTTGGATCCCGCTACTCCACTTTTTTTACGATGGGTTTCTGTGTGGAAAGTGAGCCAGTCTTCCCCTTCTAAATTCACATCCCGAATCCCCATAATATTATCCATCCCAGCCCAAGCCCAATTCATATCGAAAAAGCAAGTTCACAGGCGCAGCGTTGGTTTGCGGTTTAGTTTGCCCTGCCTCCCTCTTCTCCTTCTTCCCCAAAAACGAGCTGTTTTGTTAGTTGACTTTGTTCATTTTGTTTTATAGCTGTAGCTCTAGCTAGCATTGCATAATATTGCATTATTCCATAATTGAAGCAAATGTGGCAAAGCTTGGATTATGTATGCAGTTTTCAAGCCGTCACTGCGCTCACTTGTTAATTAAATTTTAGTTAACCTGCTAGACTTAATTTTTAGCTCGTATTCCCTGCATGACTCGTCTTTCTAAAAATGTTGGCTAAGCAAATGGAATTGATTATTAAATTTAAATGATGATGGGAAGACGTTTCTTTATCGAATTGTAAATTAGCAAAGTTTTTTATTTGTTGAGAAGTTGTTGAAAGTTGAGATGAAAATGTTAAAATGGGGGGAAAGAATTGAAAAGGTGATACTGAATTTGAAAATTTGAAAATAGAGTTTTTAAGGAAGTAAGACGGGATCGTGATGATCGTCAAGAACTTATTTACTGTAGAGTACATAATAATATCAAATATCAAGATTGAACTGGAAAAGACCTAAATCATTCAACCCACAGTCATGTATCTGCGAACGGACGGACATCAATAAGTTGTGAAAACTAATTAGCAAATCGGAATCAGCATTTAAATTTCCTATTCCAGCAGAAACAAAGGATGATTGGCTGCCCTAAGATTGAGCTTCCTAATGTTGTTACGTGAAAGGCGAAGCCAAGAAGCTAATTGATGTGATTTGTGCTGATTGGCAGATAACCAAATGTCAATGAGGAAAGTTCATCCTTTACAAAAAACAAAAGTACACTTACACGCGAAGGTACTGTTTTGGTATGATAATCTATTGAGACGAACATATAGTTGGTATTAGATTCAGGTACTGCGACGGATGTCTGATTTTTTTTTAGGAAATGGCATTTCGTATCGGACGCTAAAAAATGATCTCTGCTGAATTCCACGAAAAGAGACGATGATAGGTTATTTGGAAATTGTTGTCAAATGGCACAGTATGAATGAGAATAACAAATGCGTGGGCCATCATTCCCGGTAACGGGATTAAGCTACCGGATAGAATATCATTGGGGAGCGGATCGGACTGAACAAGTCGTAATCCTTCAGATCAACGACAGATATCCAGTACTTCACCTTTCCGTTTCCAGTACAGAGAATTCATTTCATTTCATGTCTACCGGTTCAAGGGAAGGTGAGCAATTACTTACTGTAATTTGATGATTTGGTTAAAAAAAAAACAACTTACACATGGGGATAACTCATTTAAACAGAGAATATTGCCAACTTTCCTGTAAAAGCAGACACAAATGATATAATTATGCACAATGAAATGTATTAAAGCTGGAGGCGTGAAGTTTGTAAATTCATCCGGATTAAAATTGTGTAACGTCAATTTGCTAGATTTACGTATTTCAGAAACGAATGCTTTTCTTCTCAACTGAATTTTACTTTCAGTTTGCCTATATTTTCTGGAATGTGGCTTTATAGAATATGAAAAACTGGAAAGGGACTTTAACAAGTAGGTATGTAACGTACGGGTATAACTGTCTCTGACTGACGCATTTAAAGTTTTAAGGTACAGCCGCAGCCGTTGCACTAATATAATATCAATGTCATATAAAAGAGGGGTTTCGGATGCTGGATGCTCTATTGTGGACCTACTAAACAAAAAGATAAGCAGAAAAAAGTCTTTTACTTGGCTCTTGGCGTATTTAAATTTTTGGGAGAACATATTAAAGATAACTATATATATAACTGTAAAACAAAAGACAACATACCTCTTCAGGGCTTATTATGACATTCGACATAACCAGGGGTCTAGCAATCTGTCTGAAAATAAAATAAAGACTAAAATCGAGATAATGACGATGGTGGTAAGTATGGTAAAGGGCAATGCAATGTCACTCCCACTGCTGATGATAAAATCAAATGCTTTCATTAATCCCCTTCCAAACGGAGGTAGTAACTGTTGATAAAGGAAAGGGACTTTAACAAGTAGGTATGTAACGTACGGGTATAACTGTCTCTGACTGACGCATTTAAAGTTTTAAGGTACAGCCGCAGCCGTTGCACTAATATAATATCAATGTCATATAAAAGAGGGGTTTCGGATGCTGGATGCTCTATTGTGGACCTACTAAACAAAAAGATAAGCAGAAAAAAGTCTTTTACTTGGCTCTTGGCGTATTTAAATTTTTGGGAGAACATATTAAAGATAACTATATATATAACTGTAAAACAAAAGACAACATACCTCTTCAGGGCTTATTATGACATTCGACATAACCAGGGGTCTAGCAATCTGTCTGAAAATAAAATAAAGACTAAAATCGAGATAATGACGATGGTGGTAAGTATGGTAAAGGGCAATGCAATGTCACTCCCACTGCTGATGATAAAATCAAATGCTTTCATTAATCCCCTTCCAAACGGAGGTAGTAACTGTTGATAAAGCTTTGAACTTATGACAGTGGAGTGCATTATAATATAATGGGTATACTCCACGCAAATATAATTCCAAACAATGATTGTAAAAGTTTATGATTGATTCTAGCATCAAACCCTTTTCACAGAATACAAACGTAAGCCCTAAGCCGTAACAGTTTCGGACAATTAATCTCCATGAAAAGCAAATGATGTGATGATCGATATCATAATTTATAAATGCTTTATCTTGTGACACTCAAAACAGTCCAAACTATTTGCGGATGTTTTAATAGGAATATGCACGACTATCGGTAGATAGTATATGAAGTGATCGATCATTATCATTAAGTACTACAACGTGAATATGTATTCGACTTTCTCCGATGTTAATATTTGGTATCAAGAATAGTAAAATATAATATGGCAAACTAACAATTTGGGTTCCTGAAAATCACGTGTTCCGTTGCGTAAATTGAAAGCAGTCAATTGGGATCGGGGAAACGGCTCACCTTCCTTGGATAGTCAAAAGAAAAAGAAACCGTTCCATATTTATATCTCGGAAGTAAAAACTGTTATTCCTCGATGCAGATCGGCACATCGGTATGCTAACAGAAACAGTACGCCACATGACGGGATTACAAAATATTTTGATGCAAAACTTTCCATTAGAAAGCACTTTTTGCTGGGTTTTTTATTCTTACTCTCAAGACATGAAAAGGAAAGCCCGGAAGAGGAAACGTAATATAAATATTTATGGGGCGAATTGGATCGCGCATTAAACTATTTTGTGCAAATAGGTAATATATATAATTACTACATTGAGATTCAAATGTCAATTTTGTTGACTTATTTGTATGTATTTTCCAACAATTAAGCTCTACATTCTACATTATTTCTAAATAATCCCTAAGTAGGTTCTAGACTGCGCGTAACCGTGAATGTAGTGTATGAAAGACGAAAGAAATCTCTCACGTTCTCGGGGAAGTTACAAATAATTAGAGAGGATTCCCTGAATGGATGTAATACGAGTAAAATTCTGGAGAAAATAGCGGTTCATCACAGCATATGATTTATACGGAAGATGCGGTACGGTGGCCCAGTTTCCTATGAATTCCATAGAGAAAATGATTTCATTAGGTAGAACTGGACAAAAAATGCCCTTCTCCGTACCTCGTGCTTGTCAGATCATATTCAAAATCTAATTGTATCTAAATTCCCGAAAGCCATGTCGTGTTTGATTTCATTGGAACGGCAAACCCAAATGACGTCAGTTTACAATAAATTATGACATCCTCGGAGAAGAAAGCAAAAACAAGGAAGAAGAGATCCAGCGGGTTGTAATATAGACATACGTTTTCCACAAAACACTGTAAAAATCAACAAGTAAAGACGAGCAAAACATGATAAGCATATATTAATTTCTTCTGCTGATTGATACTTTAGTAAAGTGGTAAGTAGCAACCTTCACATATATGAAATCGGAAATTTTTAACATAAACTCAACAACCCTATCTCTGGTGACGGTGACATAGATATGACACGACTGACGTAAATACTTAAGCATACACGTCTATTTACCTTTCACTGAGTTCATGCGACCCTGCCGGCGGCTTACAGCTATTAGGCTATAGTCATAGCATGTATGGGTTATGTTCATTCAATGTTATGTATCATTTATTTGTATTTTTCAAACTGTTGGTTTAACATTTAACAAAAATGCAGAGTAACAGTTTTTGATTTGAAAACTCGTAAATAAAACCGTTCCTAAATGTTTACAAAATCTTTAGCCAGTAAAATAAGCAGCGAATGTTTATGCAGTTTTTTTAACGAGCGAGGTATGCAGAGGCAGAGTGCGTACTTGTAAGATTGAGATATTTACTTACGCTTAGATTGAGATGGCTCCATGCTTTACCCATATAAACGAAAATGAATCATCCATTTTTCACAGAAAAAGGGTAAATACCTGCACAAAGAAAGCCAATGTGGAATCCATCTAAATACTAAGATGAGTAATCCTGGAAGACTTCGCATTGTATTTGTATACATAGCGGCTGCATTTCCATTGCTTTAAAATATACGAGAAAAGTGGTGAAACGTGGGACTCATTTTTGTAGAAAATCTTTGTTGATTTTTACACACATCTATAAATATTCGGTCTTCACTTCCATATGTCTAACTGCCACTGTAGTCTTTGTGAGTCACGTGGATGTGGTTATGATGCGGATCACCCGCGGTAGTTTAACCTTCAACCTTCCTATTGTTGTTTTTGAACATGGTATTGAGTTTTACTGAAAAAAAGTATTCCAGTAAAAAAGCACAACGTACCACTATGTTTAGTTATGAATTCTCCCAATAAACGCCAAACAACACATAAGTATCGGGTCTCACTCTCAAGTGGGTATATTTTCTGAATGAGTGGAGGCTGTGTGGTTATTGTGGGGAGTAAAAGAACCCAAAAACAAAATCCATCATAAGTACAAATTTTGTTAATGAAGGATTATGACATGAAAACACAGTAGAATAGACAGCATTCAATCCATTCTTACGCACACCTTTTCAGTAGTCAGTTACATAAATCATCACTTTGATGTAGGTATATACAGTTTGAGCTGGAGCTTAAAGCAATAAATATGGTTGAGCCTCTATCTGCCATTAAGGTAAACAAGTCATTTGAAATAGAGCTCGTCAAATTCAGATGAACGGAACAATTCTCCACATTGCATTGGGCCATTGAATTGTACATCATCATTATCATATCACTCATCTTCCTGCTTGTTTTTAAGCTCAATGGAGAATAAGCTTTTAGTTTGTGTGATTTTTATCTAAATATGTCCACAGTGCTTGTCAAAGCATGTTATCAGACATCGAAGCTTCTATTATCGCAAGAGATATCTAAAAAAAATGATGAGAATGACCACGTCCTGTTATTTTTCTGTTTTTATGCATTTTCCGTACCGAATTTTTTCATGAAAGTACCTTTACCCATGAAATCATTTCGTGGAGCTTGTATCGAAATGGATAAATTTGCAGATTAAGAACGAAAGTCCAAACAATGTTGACTTGTTGATTACAATTTACACTTATAATATAACAATTTCTCATATTATTCTCAACAATCATTAAATTTCTCGTATCAGTAAGCAATTGTGTTCCATACTTGTATCTGGCAATTCCGGCAGTAAAGTCATTAGTGCGTCCGCCATTACAGAGAAGAGTGCTCGTAGTACTTGGATAATGGGAAGTGGAAACCGAATACTAACCATTTCATTTCAGTCTTTAACAACGTAGTCACAAAAGCAGAGGAAAAGTGGAAACAGTGCTTGTAGAAGCAGCACCGAGTCAATTGATTTTACTAGAAAACCAAGAAGAGAGGAAGTAAAAACCGAAACCACAGAGAAAGGCTCATCGTTACAGAGTGCTTGGTTTGGACTGAAATAGATTACACAGGTTGTATGAAATAATAGGTAAGAGTTCGAGAGATTGTGGTCAGGTTTAGTTGAGCTAGAATAAAACGTGTAACGTAACGTGGTAATTGTGGAATGGTACATGTACTACATAGCTTACATAATACCGTAACCTAAAAACCTAATGATAATAATGTATTTTTATTTCACAGAGCTCAGGCGTATTCTCTCATAATTATTTGTCAAGATGCGACGAAACCATTTTTTGACTTTGTCCCTGCTGTCCCTTTTTGTACTGGCATTCTTAACATCCGGGACTGTGTCAGAAGAGCAAACAAATGAGCCTGCGGAGAGAGCAGCGTCAGGCGGTAAGTGTAGCACAATAAATTATAAGGTTTCAAAAGGGATTAAGTAAAATGAGATTCGGATTTTAAAACATTGCATGGTTTATTCCTGTGTTTGTCACGTGATCATGTGACGGAGTTACAGCATCGTCTCATTTTACAAATTACAGTCCTAAAGAAAAGTTCTAGGCAAATTCAAATTGTTCTCTTTCATTTTCCACAGAAGTAATTAACGAAGCGATACGGATAACAAAAGAGGAGACTGAAGTTTCAAACGAAGAAGAGGAGGATGTAGGCGATATAGAAGATGAGATTGGAAATAAGGAATCTCCTGTATCTGACGACCTGGAAGCCGAAGCAGATGAAGTAGATAGCCCACATGACAGTTCCAACAGCGAAAAGTCCCTCAAGGAGGCTGAGGCAGGTGATGAGAAGAAAAGTAAAAAATGTAAAAAGGGAAAGAAGGTCGAAGAAGAAAAGAATTCCGAATCCACTCAAAAGGAAGGTGCGGAAAAGGAGGATGAGGAGATTGAAATAATAGCGGAATCCGAGGAGGCTGGTGAAAGTATAAATGAAAATGACAATGATCCTGATAATGCTGTCACCAAAAACAACCAGGATAAGAAAGCCCTCAAGGGAAAGTCATCTCAAGAGAAGAAAGACAAAAAAGGGAAAAACAAAAAGGAAGAAACCGGTTCAAAGCAGGGAAAGCCGGAGGAGGGAAAGCAACAGCGGAAGAAACGCCAAGCCAAGGAAGATGCAAGTGCTGTAGATAGTCAAGAAAATGCAGAAGACTCCAGCTCCAATGACTCACCGTCTTCTGAAGGGAAAAAGGGGAAATATGATAAGGCAGGGAAAGGAAAAGAAAACAAGCTTTCCCGCAAGAAGGATGGGAAGCAGACTGAAACTGGCAAAAGCGATTTAAAAGACAAAGAGCCCAAGGGAAAATCCGATGGGAAACGTCATTCGAAGAAAGATGAACGGAATCAAGAAAAGAAGCGGTCCGAGGGGAAGTCGAAAAAATACAATGGGAAGAAAGATGAGAAGCAATCTAAGAAATCAGATAAGTCGAAGGGTAAACACAAGAAGTCCTCCAATAGTGGGAAGGATAAACGAAGTGGAGGAGATGAGTTGTAAATTCTTAACTGCGTAACAGAAATGGTTTTTAATCAAATGGTTGTGTTATGTATTATTACAAAATTAGTACTTTATAACAGCACATGTCTAGGTACTTTCTTAATATTTAATAAAAAACTGCTCCTCATTGTTTGCCATGTGCAGCTAACAATGGTTAATTTTAAAGAATGGTAGGTTTAGTCAAAATGCAATACATAATACGAATGTGCCCTTCCACATATCTAAGAATGAAAACGTGATTTTTGTGGCTAGACAATTTTCATTATTTTCAACTCTTAAGTTCAATTAGTTTTTGATTATAATGTATGCTAGACTATATAATTTTAGTCCGGGGAAATCAATGCAAAGAAATTTATGAGTGAAGGTATATCTTGATGCAAATTGCAAAGTGAAACTTATTTTGAGAAATTGGCGAGGTATTAAAAAGATTTAATAAAAGAGAATTGAAAAATGAAGTGGTTCAAGTACTCTACACATTATTCCACCAAACGTATTACGTAAAAAGTAGTACCGTAAGAACATCTAACGTGATTTTGTCTTTTTAGTTAACTTTCTCCACGTGTAGTCTTGATTGCAGTGGATCATACTCTAATTTGAAATCTTAAGTAACCGCTAAAAACATGTATGCTTCTTGCGAATGATGAAATCCACCGACTTTTCATCAGATTACGAATTTGATGAACTAGTTTTATTTGCTGATAGCATAGCATCTCACTTTGACCCACCAATATTTCGTCATGCTACGAGTGACGAGGCCATCATACAGAGTCTTAGTAAGTCTTATTAAAACCCTTTCATAACTCTCATACATACATAAGTAAGTGATTTACGGCATCACTGGTGACGATTGACGATCATTGTTGCCGCAATCGAAGGTGTGCTTGTTTGTTTCTGATTATAAGTC
This sequence comes from Lepidocyrtus cyaneus, assembly GCA_034696785.1. Taxonomy (NCBI): domain Eukaryota; kingdom Metazoa; phylum Arthropoda; class Collembola; order Entomobryomorpha; family Entomobryidae; genus Lepidocyrtus; species Lepidocyrtus cyaneus. The sequence continues at coordinate 8,941 of JAQIWX010001253.1, forward strand.
ACTTTTTTGGAATTTTCACAGCACGTCTCAAACTGCCCCAACATCGGAAGCCGTTCAAGATGACTTGTTTATGAGACGGCTACAGCAAAATTACCAATATAATTTTTGTTATGATGAATATAATAATGACCACAGATTAGATTCTATAGTATGATCATCAAATGCAGGAAATAAGTAGGTGCTTGGCAGTATCCGATATGAGACTCATTATACCATTCTCAGTATTACCTAATCAAATCATTACATTCCTAAATTACATTTATACAGAAAATATTGAGTTGCTATTAAGGAATGCATTGGGGAGCAAGGGACTCTAATTGTAACATTATAATTATTATCAAGGTAGTTTTACTCTCAAGAATGCTAACAAGTGAATATCAAATAACAAAGAATACTTACATGTATACTTATGAAATGAATCATGAACCTTTGCCCTAACTGCTCATAGGCTATAGTGGCTACGGAAAAATCCAGCAGTGTTGAACAAAAGGATGCATTTATAGCATTTCATATTTATGATCTTACACAAAAAATAAACAGATCTCATCAAAACTTTCGTTGGAATCGTTATGTTAATGTGTCCAGTTTTCTCATTAATTTTAGCTTGATGAATTCATACAGGTTTTTGTGTTTTCCAAGCCGTCGTTGTTCTTGGAATTAGTACCCATTTTCGATGTCAAAAAGCCGTTTCAATCAGCTAGTACAATATTCTGTTCCCAGTGACCCTACACTATTTTGAGACACTTTAATTTCCAGTTGAAGTTGTCATGTCAGGAGCCTACTTTAGATGAAGAATACTATTGTATTATTCAGATCATTTCATGGAAAACTTGCAGAATTTAATTAGCTGTCCAGTACCCACGCTACATGGCTTCAAACCATGCAGTGCACAACACTAATTTTAATCCGTCCCTATTTCGTAGCCAATCTTCAAATAATTGGAAAGTTGCAATAATTATTAACAATCCTGTCGGATCACCATCTGAAAAAGGGCCGTAGGGCATAATCCTACTCCAGAAGCCTCTCCTGATCCTAGTTTTACTCTAACGCCATCACTGTACTCAATTAATTGGAGACTAAGGATAAGCCATGCCCCGTTCTGCAGATGGAGCTGTAGTACGCTATACATACTTTTAAACTTCCAAAAATAAATAATAATAATTAATCTTAAACAATTTAGGTGAAGACGTTTTGCAGAACGGCAACCAGTTAGTTATCCATATAAACCTGTTATCATTTCAGCTACATGAAATCTCAAAAGTTTTCGTGGTGTCAGTGATTCTTGTGACTGCCCAATTGCTACTTAGCATATTGTTTGGCTTTGGAGGGCTGGTGAATGCCATTGCCTTGTATATTATGGCAACGATTGGGTCCAACCATATCAGTTTGGATAGCAATGGCTTGAATTATGAGGCAGAGACGGATGAACCATCGACCAATTATTGGGTATGAAATAAGGAAAAAGGGAAAGTCCTGGCATGTCATTTTACAAAATCTCATCTTCATAATTTTTCCTTTCCATATTTTCTTCTAGGTACGCGTTTCAATAGATTTGGGGATCATGCTATTAGGAATGGTGATCTGGACCATTATAGGACTTTACGAAGGTGTGGAGAGAGCCATGAACATGGCGAAGGATCCGGAGGAGGTGTTTATTCTGATGACTGGAGACGGGTTTTGGATGAAGGTTTTGTTCGCCTTCATTTCCCATACAACCCTCTTTGCTTTTTGGAGATTCGGGGTCAACCTGTATAATGGCGTTGTAGTACAGTTCAAAGGCCGCTGACCGTCAATCACGTTTAGATTTTGTAGGTACTGAAGAAGTAAAATTAACCAAAAAAATCCACTGCCATGTATGCATAAAAAAAGTACTTATTTAATGCTTCAGAATTGTTTTTTAAAATTACTTTGGATTGCTCTGCTTGCTCTTGCATATTTATTAGTTAGGTAAGTTAGTATTGTATTGTATTGTAATGGTTTTATTGTGCTAAAGAGATGGCCGCAGCCCACACACAATATTTACAGAGTAACTCAATATG
>JAQIWX010001254.1:0-10976 GCA_034696785.1 Lepidocyrtus cyaneus
TAAGGAGCCATTTGAAGGTGGCTTCCACAGAGTCTTGTTCCCGTTTAATTTCCCCATTCTGAACATTCCAGTTCGGACGTATTATTTTTCCTTCATTAATTTTGCTTTCCATATTTTTCCCCCAATTTGGTGGAAAACTGAGAGTACTGTTGATTAAGAAAGCCGCTGGAACTTTCTGCGAATGCTAGGTGGAAGCAAGCCGCTAATGAAATTTGCTTAAAATTATATGCCACTTATCGAATTGGGCGTGATCCATCAAAAAATAATATTATGTAACTTTATCATCTAATTCATATTACTTTGTAAAAAACGCCCAGTTTATTACATGAAAATAATTTATGGTGTCACATTTAGTAGTACATTGACTGAAATCGCAAAATTATCGGCTTAGGAAATTAAAATAATTTCTCAAGGAATTTAATGGAGTATGTATCAGATTAAAATCATTTGAAAAAATTTCAAAAGCAAACTATTAATTTATTTTGTACGCAATAATACTTGGAAATAATTTATTTAAAAAAAAAATTAATTCCAACAGTACGGCAGTTATTTAAGAAGCATTAAATTGACACAGGTGCTCAAAGCATGATTGGTTAAGTTAAATGGTGTCTGAGGCTCAAAGTAGTTGGTCGATCCAAATTTTACCATAACCTTCCTCATGGACCTCGCCATCCTCCTATGCAACGATCTCCGTCCCCCTCCTGAGCTAATCCTCGCCACCGCCAAACATTTCTCAGATTGCGCAAAAACGTCGGCAGCCACGCTAAACATGAAGACTAAAATCAAAGTGTCCAGGAATGCAAAGGGAAAAAATGCAAATCCAGGCATCTCAATATAGCCATGCAACTTGACACAGGTGTAGAAGCAAATGATCATGGTCATCCAGGTCCCCATCATCATTGTCGGGATCATCAGAGTCTGGAAGGTTTCGTTGTAGATTACCCCCAAAATTTGGATCTGTCTGTAGATCTGGAACCCAGCTTGAGAGCTATTATTGGAATGACTTCCCCTTCCTCCAAACATGTTTTTCAGGTGACGCAAGCACTGCCCCAAACATTGGGAGCTTACAAATATCCCACCAAACATCTGAAATAGGCCAACAGACATCAGGGAAAACCAGATGTAGGCTTCAAATAAAATCAATAACGGCCTTGCCAGCCAAAGCCATCCAACTTGGGAGGAATAATGGCATTGCCCTCCCCAATTTAGGAAGATGTATTCCAAGAAGGGAACTTTACATGGTTGTACATATAGCAAAGTCCATATTAAAACCGGAAGTGCGAAACTAGTCAGCAGACCCATGGATAAAAGGGATTTTGTTATGAAAATTACAATATTCGTTCCGGTTACGATGACGGTATCTGCAAAAAAAAATCTTGATTTTAACGTGATTTAAATATAGCATTTAAAAATATTTTTTTAAATTTTACCCATCCCATGTTTCCTCTCAAATTCCAAGCAGCAACCCAGCAAATGAAACTGTCCATCTCCCTCGACGAGAAGGAAATCCAAACGGAAGAACAGTCCAAACCAGCACATTCCGATGAACAGAAAGCCCATGATTTTCTCAGAGATCTTGAGGCTGTCCACAGTCTGGATGTACTTTACCAACATAAGTATACCGTAAAGGGCATGGATGAGGATATTAACTTTGTAGCAAAATAGCTTCCTCCTTGACCTAAGCTTGGTTGGGAGCGTATTTTCGGGTTTCCATTCGTAGGGAATAAGGGCTAGTTTGTCGAGGAGCCGAAGGTGAAGTTTGATTAACGAAATTATTGAGTGCAGCATGCTCAACCTGGTTAACCTGTTACCTTAAGATTTTAAAGTAGATTGACAAGGAATAGTTGACGAGACTTTGAATTCAGCCGGCAGAGAAGACAACTTTACAGAAATTTTAGCTACAAAACCGCTGCCATTTTTTCTTTGCTAAACCAGATTTCTTGAAAGTGGAATTGACCAGTTTGAAAGAAAGGGTCCGACATAGTTATTTTAGAACTGAAAGTTTAAGCAGACTACGATGTCCACTTGTTTGACCAGGAGGTTCACGTTCACATAACATTAATTGTAACTTTGGGGAATCTATTATATAAAGTCCTTATTGAAGTAAGCGGGGGGATTCTTACTCTATGGCCCAGTCCGAGTGAATACTTTTAAATGGGACTTTTCAAAATCGAAAATTGAAAGAAGTGCTTTTGTTTTGAACCAATTACTTAAAAACTACCAAACCAATTGTCGTAATTTTAGATTCTATAAATTCGCAATCGGTTGCAGGCGTCTACAAACAGGTTTGTAAAGATGGACAAACAGATTTGCATATTTAACTGATAAAATATTTGCAAAAACTGAAAGCAGCAGTTTTTGTGAATCCAGCCTAAGGCAATGTAAAACCATATGTAGTTGCATGGGCAGCCTGAAAATGGCATGTGACAATCAGTTTCTTCTGCAATTTAAATAAGCTGTTATGAAGATAACACAAAATAGCCGTTGCGTCGATGGTTTGTCACATCGCCATGTCACATATTTGTCACATCGTCAATGGTTGTCACATGGTTGTCACATCGTCAATGGTTGTCACATGGTTGTCACATGGTCTATGGTTGTCACATTGTTGTCACAAGGTCCATTGTTGTCACATGGTTGTCACATGGTTTATCGTTGTTACAATGTTATCACAAGGTCCATTGTTTTCACATAATCTATCGTTGTTACATTGTTATCACAAGGTCCATCGTTGTCACATGGTTGTCACATAGTCTATCGTTGTTACAATGTTATCACAAGGTTCATTATTGTCACATGGTTGTCACATAGTATCACAAGGTCCATTGTTGTCACATGGTTGTCACATGGTCTATTGTTGTTACGATGTTGTCACAAGGTCCATTGTTGTCACATTGTTGTCACATCGTCAATGGGTATCACATGATCTACTGTTGTCACATTGTTGCCACATCGTCAATGGGTATTACATGATCTATTGTTGTCACAAAGTTGTCACATGGTCAATGGGTATCACATGATCCATTGTTTTCACATTGTTGTCACACCGTCAATGGGTATCACATGATCCATTGTTTTTACATTGTTGTCACATCGTCAATGGGTATCCCATGATCTATTGTTGTCACAAGGATGTCACATCGTGAATGTGTATCACCTGATCTATTGTTGTCTCATCGTCATGTCAATGTGTATCACCTGATCTATTGTTGTCACATCGTCAATGTGTATCACCTGATCTATTGTTGTCACATCGTCAATGTGTATCACCTGATCTATTGTTGTCACATCGTCAATGGGTATCACATGATCTATTGTTGTCACAAAGTTGTCACATCGTCAATGGGTATCACATAATCCATTGTTTTCACATTGTTGTCACATCGTCAATGGGTATCCCATAATCTATTGTTGTTACAAGGATGTCACATCGTCAATGTGTATCACCTGATCTATTGTTGTCACATTGTTGTCACATCGTCAATGGGTATCACATGATCTATTGTTGTCACAAGGTTGTCACATCGTCAATGGGTATCACATGATCTATTGTTGTCACAAGGTTGTCACATGGACCAATTTTGTCATTAAGTTGCCATATGGTCCATTGTTGTTGTCACTTGGTTGTTTTGTTACAAGGTGGATAGTTGCCAGACGGTTGTTACATAATTGATTGTTGTCACAAAGTTATTACTGGGCCATCTCAAATGGGAATGTTGTCATACCCTCTACTCAACATGGACTTTATATAATAGATTGCTAGGTTCTTATGATCCGGCAGGGTCTTACACGGTCAATCCTAGTTATTTATAATTATCCAGCAAATAATTCCACTTCCACTGCTATGTCGTAAGCCAAACCAAGAGTTTCTAAATCGGGCTGTTTCCTATGTCATCCTGAAAACGGCTTGGTAGTTCACCCCAAATTATATCGAGTTACGATGGACTGACATTGAGTTGATAACAGCTAAAAGGACAGTCCGCTTGAATACGCCTACAGACACCATGAGCCTGCCCATTTGCTGTCATGTTTATTTCTAGGAGACGAGATATGTCAGAAAAGTCTAATTATATATTTCCACCCACTCGAGTTCCGGCCAGAAATATTACCGAGAAAAACAATGTAAATGCTTTCCAAAAAAAAAACAATGTTATTCAAATTTTAAGACCAAAAATTTTATTGTTATAATGATGGTCGTTGCTTACATATAGCGGATAATTGTTGATGACTTAACTAATTGATAATTAATAAAACCTTTAGTAAGGGGGGCTCATTCACACACGTGCTGAACTATTTCTATATCCTTCCTGCTCCTCCCTGTACGCAAATGATGAAGTAAGTTACGGTGCAGCCCACGATCTATGAATCAAAATTTAAAAACAAAATGTAGCTCCAACATAATCATGTAATGGTGAAGGCAATTAGATTAGCAAATTGTAAGCATTCTAATTATGTATCCTCTTACATTGGCCACGAGTGAATGAGTAATGGCAAAGGAATTACTCGCCCTAATTGCCACCACATTACCATCCAATTCATTCAACGTCATCACCAACTCATTCATGGGGACCTCCCTCTGATTCTCCTTCCTGGACAGCCACACCTTCAACGCTCCCATCCTGTTACAGGCATCGCTCGCTATGTAAAACACCCCTCCAATGACACAGAAATAAAATACGAGCATGAAGTCCGCATCCTGTTCCATCTTATCAAGTCCCCCTTCTTGGCTGTGATGCAGCAACTCCACAAATCCCGTCGAGTAGTAAACAACCGTCCCCAAAATGTATGCCAAAAAATTCGGGCCGAAGACGGAGTTGATCAGGATGGTCAGCTCCTTCAAAGCATTGAAATTTAGTTCCACCTCAGGCCATGTCACTTTCTTACCATGTCTGTTGGATAAGACATCAGCAAAGTTCCTGACATGACCCCTCAAAGTAAGGGAGGTCACGAGGAGGATTAGGTCACCAAAAATTTCTATCAATCGCCTGCAGACATATCCCGCCACTCCCAAGCCAAGCAACAGAGTTTCCAACCAAGTTCCGGTTAACGACGCTCCATCCGTAATTGTGAAAATTTTTAGGAAAAATACGGAGTAGATCTCCCTCCTCAGCTTATCCACCTCCAACCCCCTCCCCCACCAAATACTTGTCAGGGCCACACAAGTCGCAACTAAATGAATTAAAATTATAATCCACTCAAAGTTATACTTCCACTTGGGGGAAGATGAAGACGCCATGATTTTTTCTGGGGCAATTTGAAAATTGACGATGGCCACGATTTCAGCCTGATTACACCACAGGACCTTAACAAGCAACAACTTCTCCAGTAAACTGAAGCCCCGACTCAGCAGCATGAAGTAGGCAGCTGGATTCGGTAAAGATTTTAAGGTTTGGATAAATCCGACAATCCCGAATATCTCCTGCGCCATCCAAAAACATGCTAAAATGGTCAATCCCCCGCAGAGTCCTTTCTGTAGCCAGTGGGATTTTGCAAATAACTTGTCTTTCTCTTGGATGGGAATCGGAAGCCCACCCTTGCCAATTGGAGGAAGTTTCCGCTTCGCTTTGGAAAGTCGGAAGGGGCAAAAGCAGAGTAAGTATGCGAAGTTGATGCAAACCTTCAGAAATTTGTTTGCCTCCATGTTCGCCAACCCTTCCGTACAAAGTATTCACGGGTGAAAAAATTATGGACGACTCCTCCAGCAACATTAAATGTTCTTAAGTTACAATAACCTCGTATTAAAATTATGTTCACCTCATTACCCGCGACGCATGTCAATTAATTATCCTAATTGAAAAATTCTTTTTAAAAAAGGGTTGGCATATATTGTAAACAAAATAATAATTTATCGGTCGGTCAGAATGTAGGTATTTCTACAATGTCAGGCAAACCCATTGTTGTCAATATTATGAAGTGATGATGATGATGACTGGTTAATTGTGTCTATGCATTTACATAATTTATAGAATCCGTAGGAGCGGAAATAGTTTTCATGTTCATTTCCTTTCAAACTGTCATCAAGAAATAAACACTCTTGCATTGATAAAAATGTATTTTGGAATGAAATTTTAATGTTCCTTTTCTTTTACGATCTCCCATACTCCCATCAAAGCACTATTACCCATGTAAGTAAGTAATGTAAGAGCATATGGCATAATGGCTCGCGTACTTTGCACATTTGTAAATTTGGCGTTTTGTATATTCACCTAAATTCATGTAACATGAATCATGCATTTTTGAAGGTCATTGTATTTCGATTTAATTGCACAAAAACTTTTACAAAATTAAAGTGTCAATGTCGATCGACTATAAAGACGAAAACAACACGCTCTTCCTTATAGAAGTTTAATGACATGAAATTGTTTTGAATTGTTAGTTATTATTTCAGGAAACCTGAACAACAAAGTAGAGTTGCTTTGTCTATGCCCCAGATCTATAACAAAACAAAGCTAAGTTTCTCGTGAAAACAACCATTGTAATGTTATGTCTAAGGCCCGGATTTGCCCTTTTTTGCCTATCTTAGTGCTTAGCAGATAATCGTAGGCTTATTTCCCTTGGCTAATACGTTTCATGATAGTAGGAGTATTTTGGAAAAGTTTTATAGTGCCTATAAATGCCTATTTGGGGGGTTAGTGCCTATTTTGCCTATAAGTGCCTATATTTGCCTATTTCGCCAGTTTTTGACACTTTTTGCCTATTTTAGTGCCTATTTTGTACAAACTTGGAAAATTTGACACTTTTTAAAAAAAAAAAAATTAGGTTAAGTTATAGCGGAAAAAAAATTAATAATCGACCAAAAAGTTACTATGAATATTTTGATCTCGCTTAAAAATTACTTAAATTTTTTAAGTAACATATAAATAACATGTAATTTTCCGTTTTTAAGGCTTCTAAATATCAGAATAAAGGTATTTTCAAATTTTATTAGCTAAATTGCAAGGTAAATGTGCCTATTTAGGTACTTATTGGCGATTTTTAGTGCCTATTTAAGTGCATATTTGGGGCCTTTTTAGTGCCTATTTGCCTGCCTATTTCGCGATTTTTTAGTGCCTATAATCCGGGCCTTAGTTATGTCATGTCAATCGATGGTAGTAATGGAAACAATAAGATTCACGATTCGATATTATCATTTTTCAACATCACTTCAAAACCAAAGCTACAGCATGTTATGTAACTCAATCCCAAGGATAATTACTTACCTATATTAGTAAATTTCAAACAGGAAGAAACTTCATGTCTCAAGTTCACGAGATAACAAACTTTAAACTTCTAAGTCTTGATGTGATGACGTTGTCTAAAAATTTACTTTTCCGGTTTCTTTCGTGCGCCATTTTGCCCATAAAAAGGTTGGGGTTTGGGAAAGCCATAAAAATATACTACTTTACGAGATGCAAAAAAAAAATCATTTTGCTTTTGCATTAGAAATTTGCAAAAATAAAAAATAAACAACTTCTATGAAGAAACATAAGATGTTAGGCATTTCTCTCAACTTGTTTGTGACCCTTTTTGCAGTTAGTGTGGATTATTCAGCGCCATGCAAAATACCACAGTTAATCGAATCCAGATACCAAGTAAATGACGACAACATTGATATAGCTAGCTTTCACCACATTCAGCGTTCCAGACATGATAACACACAAAAAACGTTGAAGTCTTACGTGGAAACCCACCACATTCCACAACTACCCCCCAGTTGGCTTTATCCAACCATTCCCAACCTAAACAAGATCCTGACCCCATTTGGGAAGCAAAACTGTTTCATTCTCCTGAACAACTTCCAAGGTATCGACTTGCCCCATAATCTTCCCCATCCAATCTACTTAAGACGCCCTCAACCAGCCATTTCCCAAACGACGTGGAAAGGACATAAATTTAGCGACTACCTTTGGCTCCCTTCCAATATTAATTTCGGGAATGTTTCCCAAATTTCGAGGGACTGCTCCCAACATTCCAAGTTCCTCCACATCCCCGTGACCAGCTACACGAATAACTTTAAAAAATTCAGCTATGGAGATCTGTGCCTTCGACCAGACATATTTATGCTGAGCTCCCATTCAAAGCTGTGGAGTTGCCAAGTTCAAATTGGCCTGTTCCCTTCCCTCTACCTTCAAACAAGCGTGTTTCGATATCCACAGTCATTCCAGTACAATGTTTATCCACGTGACCCCACCTTTTCCTCCATGGTTCCATCGTCACTTCCATCCTTCAATATTTTCGTTAACACGGACGGTGATGAAGAAAAGATCAAAATGACGGACTGGATTTTGAGCATTGCAATATCCAACCTATTTAGGCAAGACGAACAAATGCAAATGAACGGACCGGAAGTTTCCCACGCCATTTTCATTTTAGCAAAGGTAAGCTCTTTGCCAATATTAATGAAACGTGCTGATTCTACCGTCGCCAATTACGGTGAAATAACTTCGCTTGAGTTGCTTAGACTAAAAAATGTCTTCAAAGATGGATTCGGGACAGAAAAATATTTGGGACGGGTCGCCTTACAAATCAAAATCAATTCGGATTTAGAATCCATTCCCGACCTTTTTTTGAAAACATTTTCCAAAAATGAATTAGTCAAGTTCCAACTGATGACTGGAATCCAATCGTCCTTCCAATCTGTTTTAACGGCTTTGCTAAGATGCCGGGATTATTCCATCATCCCTATGAAAAGGTCCCTCTTCCAAAACTCTCCGAGAACTGTCAGAACAGAAGAACTTACCCGTGTGCATGCTCAGCTCTGGACTGAGATTTGGAGAAACTACTCATTCGACATGGAAGGGTTCGGAAGGGAGTGCCATAATGGGAAGGTGCTTATCCGCCGGAATGCGACGATGGGCTCTCCAATAACCTACCCATTTTCAGTTCAGTTTGGAAGTAGCGCTTATCTGAGTATAAATCCACAAGCGCATCCGCTCTCTTATTTGGATCAGATGCACAGCATCCGGTTTATCAGTTGTGGGGTGAGGGGATGGAACAATCTTCCATTCAATGAGTTGGTCAACATCTTCGACATGTCCATCTGGATATTGACATTGACCTCTATCATAGTCCTTGTCGCAGTATTAACGAGCCTCGACAGCGGAAGGTCAACCTCGCGATATTTTTTCGCGCTCTTCTCTGTCATTGTCCAACACACCGACAGATTCTTAAATTCTTCGATGAAGATACCACGCTTGAGGATCGTTATTGGCTCATTCCTCCTAGCGACCGTTGTGCTGAGCAACGCCTACAAAAACAAGAACCTCTACAACGTAATCTCATCCCGGAAGACCATTCCCTACAAACTGTTCCAGGAGCTGGTCGACGACGGCTTCACAATCTACTCCAGGATTGGTCACATGAACATCCATCAAGAGTGGCGACTGAATTCATCCATCCCCAGGAACCTTTACAAGGGTGACCACTTTGTCACCGAGAACTGGGGAATGTTCTCCATGGGGACGGAGGTGGGGGCGTTGAATAGGCAAATGAGTTCTCATATGCAAACAAGCCGTTCATCGTGTAATGGCAGTCGTAATGTAATTGCCAAAAAGCTGAGAAATATTTATGACAACACGAAATTCCATCCATATGTGACGTCCAACCTAATTCAAGAGTTTGGAGAAAGCGAAAAACTCCTCAAAACTCTGAGGGGCTTAGATGGGAGGGAAAAAGTGAAAAGGAGGTTTATCCAGAGGGAAAAGGGGATTTTGCTGGACTTTCTGGGGCAATGTGAGAAAAGCGCTTTGATCCTCCCGGAATACATCTGCAATGAGTTTGCTGGAAGACTCAAAACCATTCATGGGAGAAATAATGATCGGATCCAGATTGGGATGGAGGACTACGCTAATATTTACATAGTTTTTAGCCTTGGCGGATTGGTCCCTCCCAACTTGATTGAGAGGATTAAGGCTAGTGTGGTAGGGGGATTGTGGGACTGGTGGATGAGGATGATTAGGGAGGGGGCTTTGGCTGAAAACCATGCGGCGACAGAAAGGTCTTCGAAGAATAGAAGACCTGGAATGAATGGGAATATTGCTGTTGTTTTTGTTATTGTTGGAGGGGGTCAGATATTGGCATTTTTATGCTTTTTGTGGGAGGTCAAAGGTCCTATATGGGAGATTTGTCATTGTGTTATTATATCTGCAAGTGGAAGTTCATTGATTCAAAAAATTTCTCGGTCTCGAAGGGTCACAAAGGTGAACCTATTTAATTATTAAGGTCATCCATCAATGAAACAAGGTACATAAAAACAACAGCGCAACTCACATAACTTAAAACCTATGTCATAACTTTCGAAAATTTAAATTCAGCTTCTCATAAACCTGTTAAATCTTACATATTTTTTTATATTTGGGACGGACTCTGTTAAGGAAGCCGGTTGTACTGATTGATTGCTGGGCTACTGTCACAATATTCCAAATTCTAAACTCCTTGCTGTCCCGATCACCTTATTCCGAAAATGAAAAACAAGATAAAGGACAGCCAAGCAGTCCAGTATTTCTATGTTAAGTATACTTCGTAAAAATGAACCATCCATTCATGGCATGTTGATAATTGCTATGCAAATCAAGAAAGTAAGAAAACTACTTGTGTAAACTTTGGAAAGTATTGTTTCCAATTTAATTGACAGCCAATTTAATATTATTCTATCACAACTTCCTTGTTTTGTTTGCTAAGAAAACCCCACATGATTATTATAATATTGGCCTAAAATTCAACAGTGACAATTATTTTTGCCAGTGACAATTTATTTTATTTTATGACATGACACTGACAGACAGTTTTAGGTAGTTGCCACAAGCTTACTTTGTGCTACGTAATTAATCAATCAACTTAGCGACAAAAACTTTCCAAGCTTGTTTCAGACGTAGACGTAGAATTGTTTTGCGTGGTTTATTACTGCAAAAGTTACTCTCGAAAAAAATATGTTCATTCATTTTGAATTCTGTATAGTAAGCTAATTTATAAAACTGACACTGACAATGTATTCCTCC
>JAQIWX010001255.1:0-10973 GCA_034696785.1 Lepidocyrtus cyaneus
GCTATATGAGCAGAGCGGAAATGTGTGAAACTCACAGTGCACAGTTTTTCATATTAAGCTCCTGACTGAGTGACAACATTCCAGTTGATTGTTCTCTTCCATTTCTAATTGCGAGCCGATGACCAACTAACTACCCAACTTGTACTACTTTGCTTTGCAAGCAATTATCTGTGTGGAACACTTTTCGCTCTTCATGATAATTATTAGTCTGTACTACGGTTTCTGGCTCTGGTTGACTGGAACTGTTGATAAAAATAGAGTTTCGGGAGATTGCCGAGTGAAATCACCCGTAACATATAAGCCGTAAATAACCAGCAGTTTATTACCTTCCGCTTTACTAATATGCTGAAAACTGCCAACGAGATAATCAGATAATGTAGCTCTGAGAAGGAGACTATCAACATAAAAGAATCAACTTGCTTGGCAAAAGATCTTTTCAATTTTATACTCACTATTCAATCTCATCTCATGTGTCAAAGTTCAGCAAGAGTTAAGAGTGGAGATTTGATCTTTACGCAAAATAGAGACACCAAACTAAATCGATCTTTTATTACTTTTTACCGAAATATCCAGCTCAGTAAATGTTGAATTGATTGATTGGAGTGAACAGTTGACACGACGGTGCAGATTTTTTTTTACTGATCAAAGAAACCGATAGAAACTTCGGGTGATTTACGCCAGTAAGTCATGCATGGATTGATTTACAATAACTCTTTGGTGAACCGTTAAAAATAAACAAAAACATTGCTCAAGCAGCATCTGAGATCTCATCCCAATCCAACTATTCCTTGAGACTAATTCTGAAGAAATTACAATTACCACATTTTACTTGATCAGCGGCTCTCCACATCAATGCGGTAAAAGTCTGTTAAAATGTGCGGCGATAATATTGTGAGCCAAGTAAAAACCCTTTATTTAACCAGTCCATTTCTCAGTTTTGTGCAGACATAAACTGATGCTGCCGATGATCTTGATCGGATCTCCCATGAACCGCAGTTAGTGAAAGAATTTGAATGTCATAAATTAATGACTGCAGTTGTTACGTTATTCACGATTATTTATGTGTGTGGTGTCTCAGGCAATTATAGGCATGGTTCATGGTAATGTCGATGCCTTGCGTAAAACTTATATAAGCATGACTTTATATTAGTTTGCCAACCTGAATGAATGATTCACTTCGTTACATCAAGGAGAAATGAATGAACTGAGGCAGAGTATTAAAGGCATTCATCGTCAGTTAAGTTTGTAAACACATGCGTAGTATTTTATTGTGCATGGTCATCATTCCCAGCTAATGTTTAAAAAAAACTGTGACAGCGCAGCGATCGGATCATCATTATCAGCGTGAGACGGAGTGCTCTTCATAATGATTAGAACATTCATTAATGTGTTTTAACTAAAAACAAAAGCAACAACAAGTCTCCTTTCACCAAATATTAGTAATTTATTATCCACAACTCTCTATACAGACATTTTAGTTATGTAAAGAAAGCGCACGTGCTATTTAAATTCATTGCGGTTTAACACAATGGTAATAAAATTTTGTAGCTTGGAGTGCGTGCTCTTTGGCTGTGGGGATAATTAGCAGTGTTTGTCATGATGTGCTCTGTTTTATATTGCGGTTTTTAAAAGGAGACACGTCGTAGACTCAGATTATCGAGTCATCGAGCCACAGCAGTCATTCAGATTTATTTAGATCATCCTTCGATGTGAAGAATTTAGTCAAACAAAATTTTTATTTGAATCTTGTTGGAAAACCGATGAAAAAAATGAAGTCATACTTAATAAACATTTATACTTAAATTAAGAGAAGAACTTTCAATCAGTGCTGATGTGATGATGACTCATACTGAATAAATTACAAGACTTTTCTGGGTAAATTGATTTTATTAGCGAAGAGTGAAACACTATAGTATCGTCAGTGAATGGCTAATTAAATTATACGGTCATTAAACAGTTTCTCGTTTTTAGCTCAGGTTGAGGACGTTCTATTCAGTTCCTCTCCATCATTACAAATTACTGTGTCAAATTGAAACAAATCGAAGCATATAAATTGTGATAAAAAAGCGTCTCGCTACATTCGAAATTAAAAACAAAAAAAATAGGAAGATGAATTTCAGCAGCCAACCAAGAAATCTTCAAAGAAATCCTTTGAGAAGGTCTATGCTAACTAGACATATTCGTTTTGGGTTGCACACTTGATGCAAATTTGTTTATTAATTGCACTCCAAATTACAATAAACTTCCTCTGAGGCCACCACCAATCCTTTTTGTTTTCAATTTACTTGAGCAAAAGCTATAAAGTTAGCGTGCGATCGGGATGGATGCCGCTGAACCAAGTTGTATAAAAGTATTAACACGTGTCTAATGATTAGTCAAACAGAGTCATTAGTGCCGTGAAAGAACAAATTTACATGGGACACTGCCAGATTCTCTTTTCAGTAATCGTATATATGATATATCGTTCTTAGATCAGCATACCTCCCTACAAATCTGCAGCAAAAAGAAAGTGAGATTGAATTGGATTTTTGTATAAGGGAGTAAAACTAGGTTCATAACACGAATTGAATAATTTTGTTAGCCATCATTCAATGACAACTTTGGCTAAATGTTTTGTCATTTTCTACAGAGTGGCAATCATGAGTGGTTTACTTTAACAGCATGAGGAGGAACTAAAAACAAACTTCGTGCAAAACTCCTCAAGGCAAAGAAAAGTTAACAAAAGTGTTGATGTGCTGTGGTTTAGTTTTCGTTAAGTACATAAATACAATGCCGCTCACAGCAGCCGAAAGGGGGGTGAAAATGATGACACTATCTTATTGTTAGTAAATTTATTCGCTGGGAAAAATTAGTATCAGAAAAAATGGTAGTTATTATTAGGAATAATAATCTCTAGAACAACTGTACATCATTCCCAATATGTGGTCCAGTAAGTGTTAAGGTAATGTCAGTGCCAGTTCTCGACAATGGAGAACCCTGAAATTCGTCGACGTAAAATTAAGCATGAGAAACGGAAGGAGAAAGGGGAGCGGGAGAGGGCGAGTTCCGGTGCTCCAGATGGGGAAGGGGAGAGCCCCCCGGCGAAGAAGCGGAAAGTAAGGAAATCCGCCACTTTTGAGGACATAATTGATGGATTCGCCATTCGCTCCTTCAAAACATACGAGGATCTCCAGGTATGAAACGCAGAGATTTGGTTTTAAACTTCATTCTTTCTTTTATATTTGATCTTTTAATTGACATCGTTATATATAACTTAAGAGTCATTGTCTTCAAGCTGATTGACATATAACACATTGACAAGAGTTCGGTTACTTTAATTAGTCTTCGAATTTGCTAAATAGCCCTTTTCATATCATATTACATCACGTTCACAGGATTACATAAAAGCATTACATAATTAGCACTTTTTATGAGGAAGTGATTATAGATTAATTATGTGCGATGTTATTTTGTCTGGCCTTGGCTGGCTGGGTCAAGTACAGTTCACGTACTGCTTCCCATAGTCTCTAATAACAGCTCTAATGTCTCCAATAATAGAATCGAAAACGATAGGCTTCTATCTTGCCAGAACGGATGAATGCTGTTACATCCACTGCAATTGGAAGAGATTACTTCAAAGATAACTCGCAATCTCGGTGTCGATTGAGCTGATAACCTCTGCTTTACTACGGTGGAGTATTTTAAGTTCATTGCACGAGATGGTTTCTTCCAACCAACACAAGAAGGCCAGATTGATTTCTTGCCGTAGTATTTATCCTCGTCGTTGAGGAATTGGTGGTTATAGACAATAATTTATTCTCGGTAAAAAATATTTACATATAATCTGACGATATCTAAAAAAACAGACTTCATAAAGAGGATTGTTTTAGGTTCAGGTGGATCAAGCGAATGGATCCCAAGCGAATTATGCGTGTGATAACAGACAGTGATGCAATTATTTTTCCGCATCCCTAGACACATTGTTATACGATACGCTGGACTCTGTGGTAGACTTTCAAGGGAGTAGGTGAGAAAAAATATATGTTATATAACGGGACCAATTATGCAACGCGAAATTATAGCGAATAAACCGGGCTAGCCTAAATTGCGTTAAATGATACATATTATACAGAAACACGTTGCTTTAGCATAGGCTGGCGTAGAATTTATGAGCTTGTCGCTGTTTCTCGGGGTAGGCTAGGCAAAAATGTGAAAACTATGCGTAGGCTATATAGCATAATAGCCCACCCATTTGTTATGCATTAATTACCTATAAATTGTCACCTAAATGGCTTTTACGCAACTCGGCTGGTTACAAGCATGTACGCTGTTATATTATTTAAAAAAAAGATTCTGAAATTCTTTGAATCAATTTTGCTTCAGGTAGCAATTCCGGGACTTTTATTCACAATGTTGAAGGCCCGGCTATGGCGAACGCTCCTATCTACTTACATCGTTAGCCATATGTAACTAATATTGCTTGAAAAATGGCAATCAACTCATCACCAGAATCACTTTTACCTTCCAGACATTTTCACGCAAAGTTGGCAGTAGTGCAACATATATAACTACTACATGAGTGATTATTACTGGCGATATGGCGAAACAGCAACACAAATTAAGTAGAAAACGCGATAACATGCAGCCTTTCACGAAGCTCAGATGAACACACACACACCCCGTGAAACTTCCGTATCATCTATTCATTTTACACTTTTGTTTAATATTTTGCATGGTATCATCATTTATCTATTCGGATAATAGTAGTTAGTTGAGTTACCCAGGTACAGCATAAATTTTATACAGCATTCACATATTATGAAAAATGATAAACCATCATTAATATGGTGTGGCCTGCCGTCCATGCATAGGTTGTTTTCGTAACACGGTATATTAGCCCCAGCAATTTTTTTTGTTAAAACTGGTCAGGAGCCACGGGAAGAATTGTACAAATACTTGCACAGTACAAAAGACTTACCTTTAATAATCCATCCAGATGTAAACCATGGTCCGGTTTAGCCATGATATTTTAATTGGAAGCCACATGGATACTGTTTACAGATGACTTATAGAAAACGTAAGAAACAAAAAAACCCCTGTCAAGCACTTATTTTACTCAGTTGATTGAGATTTCCGGTCTGTGGGTAGCTAATCAGAAATTTGTTATCGGGATCACACCTATTCGCTATTTTAATGAAATAGTGGAAAGCATGCATATACTTTGCTGAAAGATATGCAGGCCTAAAATAGCATATGAACGTATGATAATATTTTCATTCGGAAGACACACGATTACCAAACCATTGACGAGGAATGGATATTATGTATCTGGTTTCCTTGTGTGTTGCCGTCCCATGGTCTCCAATAATTTGAGATGACAAGATTAGCCTTTGTACAGGAAATGCTTAATTTATTTCATGTTTTCACCAAGTGAGCTCTCCTCGTTATCATTATCGAAGGAAGGAACCATATATCCTGAAATCTTTAAGTATAGGTATAAGACCACATATCATGCAGCTGGCTAGACGAATCAGTATTTCGACATGTCGTGCAGATTATCTTAAATTATTATTTTGTCAATGAGAATTATGGATCGCTCGTTTAGCATATTATACAAACTAATTTTTTTTCTAGAAGGAATTCAGTTCGATAAATTTCCTTTTGAGTTTAGTAATCAAACAGATTAGAGTATTCAAATGAAACATGAATGAATTGAATGTAAATTAAAAAGTGGACAGCAGTTTGCTCAATCTACATTTACTTTCGTAGTTGATATGCCATCATGCCGATTGTGAAAGTTAATATAAAAAAAATGAAGTTGGGAGGATATGACTGTGAGACGTTCCAAGAACAAACTTTTCTATGCAGAATTCTGGAATTGAATTAACAAATACGAAGTAAAAACGCCTTTTCCCTTTTCCGAGAATCATATGCCATTCAAAGTTGAATAGTTTGTCGCTGCAGTACCGAAAGCAATTCATATGTTTTGTATATTTTATAATACTAATAGATCTGGTAGCGTGAAGTACGTCTGAAGCTGCAGCTAGTATCGTATTAGTTAAAAATTTACTTACAGTATTTTGTTTTGTGTTTGTGTATCACTGAAATTATAGATTACCTTTCCAAAGGAAACTCTCTTTAAAATTGTTTTAACTTAACTGGTCCTATTCAATTACAGACTAAAAAGGTACAAACGGTGATTTAAAAGTCCTAAAAAAGACATAAAAGTCGATAGCTTCTTGCAGCTATGAATGTTAAGATGAGACAAGAAGTTATACGTAATTTATGACTAATATCGTACATTCCGAATAATATGTAAATTAAAATCGTAAATTTGGCTTTTTATATATTTTTAAGCTAGAATTATCTTTCAATAATGAAGATATGTAATGTATAAATTTTCAGGTTTGCGTTTTTGCCTAATATTGAATATTGCAAAAGTCAAATAAGTTGAACAAAACCCAGCTCCAGCACACAAATAGGCTGAAAAAAGTTATGTCATTTAACAATAATGCAATTTGAGGAAGTTTTTTTCCCCACCCAAATTGTTTTTATTCTTTCAAGTAAGCCCATTCAAAGAACAAAGCATTCTAAGGCTCTGTAGGCAGATTAGGAAAGTTTAACTGGGATGCTTCCTCCGTCATCTTCCATTTGTCATGATTTAAGTAATAAAAAACCAAAGTTATGATGAAACAAACAGACAGCAAAAAACGTGTATGGGAGGAGTGTTTTCACTCCTTTTTTTCATCTTCAGCATTCCTCTCAAACTCACAACATGACAGATAAATAAAAAAACACAGATATTGTTGAAAGTATTTGATTTGTTATTCTCCGTGGAGGCATTAAAGAGCTGGTACGGCACCAACATGTACATATTTTGACATGTTACTTGTGAAACACGAATGGAATGCTTTAGGCAAGCTCCATTTTCTTCCTTCCTCCATCTTCGGTGCAGCTCTCGACTTTCCCTGTGCTCCAAGCTGTATGTTACCTCAGCAGTGCTTTCTCCATATCAACTCTAAACCAATACCTTCTTGCTTTTACCTCCTAGAAGGTATATTCTTTAAAATATGATATTGTGTTCGCTTACCTACAACCGCGATTGTTTCCTCCATGAACACAATCAGTGAGTCTGTGTGCGGGAGAAGCAACATTGCCACCATTATTTAAAATATTTGTCGCTACTTATGAGCAATGCTTATAGCTAAAGGTGGAGAAAATACAGACATAGGGACATTTTCCCTTTCATATTAAGAGCGATAGATAGTGCCATTCACATTACCTGGCTAAATGTAAGTAGTAAGTAGTAAAATATGGGTGGTGGTCAGGAAAGTAGCAAGTTTGGCGGAGCATGTTTTACTAACTTTTTAGCTAGTATTTTTTTTATATTATACGAACATTTGAGCATTATCACTTTTACATGACATGACGGCAAGACAGAGGAAAGCTGTGGAATATTTAATGGGAAAAGCTGGAAGAGAAAGGGAGAGAGCACGAGGCACGATCAAATGCGTACGGCGAAACAAACCAATGCACAAGAACGATGCGATGCATGCAATCAATTTTGTCGTCTCTCTTTCTCCCCGGCATTGTGTTCCCTTCATACATACCACACAAGCCCAGTCTTCTGAGCCTGTTGTATGTATTATAGTTTCGCGAGAAGGAAGGAGGAGGCCACACATTCATTGGAAATATGCTGGGTTGAAGGCATGTTAAAGCCATGTAACCAGCCGATATATATATTCGCCTCGAGGAAGTTGGATACAAAATGGGAGGTGTGCATACATCCAAAGATTATATATTTTGGCAATATGTTGTTGCTGTTGTTGTCAGGTTCTATTTGGAATTAGAAGCTGGAGCAAAGTGCAGGAGAAAGAAGAGACAGGGAGAAAGAGCAAAATGAAAAGTAAATTGAAGGGAGAAACTAAGCGAAAGAACCACAAAACAAGAAGACTACCGCCACCGACCACACAAATGCATGCAATGCGAGTTTGTATTGTTGGGTGTGCAATTCAAGTTCGGCGGACTCCAGAGCTCCAAAGTGTATGTCGTAGTTGGTTTTGGGGCTTGTCTGGATGGGAATAGATTCTGATGGAGGAGGCAGGGAGGATGTTCAATAGCGAAAGAAGGGACAGAAGCAAGCGTAAGCGGAATAAAAAGGGCGAAAGAAAGAGAGTTTGGTTTGCTCTTCTTTCTCTTGTGTCTTGTGAAGGTAGTCATAGTCAAATCATATACATTTATATATACGCTGTAGTATGACGAGTAAAGGAAAGTATGAACTACAGCAAACCACTTGTACCACAACATAACCAAACTAAACAGAATGGTTGAGCGTTATTCGGGGAAAGAGGAAAGAAAAACACTTAAGTGATTTGTTTGGGATTCGTTAGATGTGTGCACTACCGCACGAGTGACTGGGAAAGGGGAAATCACTTTTGGCTTTTAAAAGTAAGCTAGATTTAATCCTCAGCTGTACACTTTACATCTGAAGATACTTTTTCAAATCTCAGATATTATAAATCCACTATTTTTTAACAATTAACCTGGAGAAAGTCAGCCATGTTGACGCATGAAAAGAATCAAAGAATGTCTAGTCAACAATCTGTCATACTTTTTCTTTGCAAATTCAACATGAAGAATCCCTAAACATGATTGCCCTTTGAAAATTAGTGTAAGCCGTAGACAAAGCTAGTTTAATGAACTTTTAAGTCAAATTAAAAAAAGGTTTCTAGTATTTACTGTTTCAATTACAACGGGCCCATATTCACATTCATATACGTTAAGTTACTAAACTTACGCAGTGCGTCAAGTATCAGGTTACACTGGTACACTCATAGACGCCGTAATGTAATCTACTTAACATAGTTGAAGTTACTGAAACGTATCAACGGGAAACTACATATAAGTGGCTCACTTCGCCCCAAAATTTAGTACCGTACTATTGCATCTTTATCGCATTACTTGATTTATCCCTTGCCAAGCTTTACTCATATTTATGCGCAAGTTATCCCCCAATATTCATGCATTAAACATATTTTGTGCTTGACTAGGTAGGGAAATGCTTAAACAAGGGAATCATTAGCAGACCACATTGAAACCGCATCTTAAATATTGACAAGGTGTGTGTGGTTTTGCACTTTACTAATCATATCATCATCATCCTTTCATGGTAAGCCAATCGTGGTGTTAGTATTATGACAGCGCATAAGTAACATGTTATGTGCAGTTAGGCTACCATCATTACGTGGGGGCAAACGGATGGGCATTCACTGAATTGTCTGTAGGACATGTGAATGACGGAGTTACCACACAAGAATTATTAGCCCTTCTGCCGTTAGACAGAACAGTCGCAATTTACAAACCAACCATTGGAATTCTGAATGACGACTAATTGTGAGCAGATTAGTATAATAGTACACAACCATGGTGTAGGTATTTTTCTGTCAATTATTAATGACAAAAAATGGGTTTTCTTAATTTGTTGACAAGAAACAGGATGAATAATACAGTGCAACTGTAAGTGGGTAACTTAATTGAAGACGGAGGTAATAAATATTTAATGGGAATGAATAATTTCCCAATGTTCAGTATGAACAGTGGACCGCGCTGATCACGGATCATGAATGCGTCCAGATCGGTAAGCTCTTTGTGTTATAAATTAGTACTCATTATAGTTTAGGATTGAAAGATTTCCAAGATTACGTGGTTTTTTAGTCAAGGTTGGAGAAGATTCGAACATAAATCAAGTTTATAACGTTAAAATAACAAATTA
This sequence comes from Lepidocyrtus cyaneus, assembly GCA_034696785.1. Classification (NCBI taxonomy): domain Eukaryota; kingdom Metazoa; phylum Arthropoda; class Collembola; order Entomobryomorpha; family Entomobryidae; genus Lepidocyrtus; species Lepidocyrtus cyaneus. The sequence goes on from JAQIWX010001255.1 coordinate 9,752, forward strand.
AGCAGGGCTATCCCAACATCGGTCCAACCATGTCAGATTTTAAAGAAGCATTTTTGAAGTGCCTCTCGTTTCAACGTTGTTTTCGATATGAAGGAGTTGTTACCCACCCCACGCAATTTTACGTTATGACATCACATTTCCTCAATACAATAGCTATGTTAATTGCAATGCAATTAGACGTTAAAGCCAGGCATGAAAGTGCAAACAAGCAATCGCTATTTTACTGAGTTCTACATTACTCTGGTATGGCGTTAAATAGTTGTTAGTTTAAATACGTTTATAACTTTACACCAATCAGTGTGATACCACACCAACAGATATTATATGAAAATCAAAAGGCAGAATCGTTCCTTCCAAGTTTTCAGTATCATTCCACTTGTTAAAAGTAATTTTAATTCGATTAAGCAGTGCTAATGAAAAAAAATCATTGTAGGTTTGGCGATATGCATCCAGTATGGGTACAGCATCCGTCATTGTTACGACAGTTAGTTGGGATAGGCTACAAAATACAATCAAGCCGGATAAATAAGTTATACATAAAGCAAGGACTGAAACTCGTGTCAATGTGAAAGTCAATCCTCAAATTAAAATCCAGTGTTTTCTCTATCATCATCACCAAAAATTGAGTAGTGCTTGAGAGATAGATAAAAGGATTATATAGTTACATACGTTTAAAGAGATTTAAATCGGGAATGAAAGTGGGTGACCTTCCGTACAACCGTGTCCCTTCAGACATATCCCTCGTCAGTGTTTTTATATCAATATCAAACTACACTAGAAAAATAAAATTATAGAGATCGGTTTGTGAAAGTGCTAATTACTTTAATTACTTTTTTTCTTCCTTTCCTCCACTACTCGTCCCCCTCTCTCCACCACTATGCTCTAATCCCATAGAGAGCGGTAGCTTCAGAATCTGGGCAGCCACCGACAGTAAATGAATCTCAAGAGAGTGGAGCTCACATCAGCGGCAGTGGTTCCGGTGATAACAGTAAAGTGGGAACAAATGAGTCACCGAACAAGGAGAGTGGGAAGTCTTCCGCGTCCACTAAATCACCAAAAAGCAAAAAGAAGGTAAGACTAGGGATAGTTACTCCTAATTGCCGTATCATTCCGGGATCGGGAGCTTCTTCACAGAACTGCTGCTTTCCTGTTATAGTTAAACAGGATTCAGTCGAAGCTCCATACCAGATTGATGGGGACTTAACAATGATTTCAAATCGTC
>JAQIWX010001256.1:0-10962 GCA_034696785.1 Lepidocyrtus cyaneus
AGCCAGTGTTTTCCTCTGCACTGCTCATTCGAATCGGACAGGGTTGGAGTGGAGTGGAGCGGGAGCGAGCATCATCATCCTTATGTCATGACATAACATTTTTGCATTTGTATAAAAAAGCGATTCCCATTCCCCATAACATCCTATCCTTTGATGCCAGCAGCAGCGCAGCGTCCCGAAGCAAAAAAAAATCGCTCCCAAAATCCCTCTCTCATCATTTGTTTATGCTCAAGCTGTTTTTATTGGGACTGTAAATTATGGAATGATCAGAGTCAAAGAGTTGAAAGGATCGAAGGAGACCATAAGACCAAGCCATGTGGAAATGAATGCCTTTTGGCTTGGCTTCCCCCGAATGGATCGTTTTATTTTACTGCTCTTTAGCTCAGTCCGGTTGAATAATTTGGGAATATGAATATTGAAATAATATTTGTTACGCAATTAACGCTGATTTGTGGGTTGATGATGAGAGCTTGAGCAAAATAACGAGGAAGGATCTCTGATTCATCTTTCTTCGCTAAAACCATGTTTGTTGACTTCCGGTTTCTGGTCTGGACAAAGCAAAGCCGTAAAAATGCTTATTATTATTTTTTTTTTTTAAAGTGAAGTCATCATTCATTCTCTCAAAACTAATGTAATTCCTCGATGAAGCTCTGTGAAATGGGCAGTTTGTTACGTCAACTAGCCCCGGCATACTCTCATCCCAAGTGGAACGGTTGACCCCACTCAAATAAGTCGAATGTCCACTGTTGAAGCCACCGCCGCCCTATTAGCCTCCATCTCCCTGAATTCCAGCGAGGGTCAATAATCCGGGAACGCTCCCATTTCTCATGCACTCCGGAATGATGATGATGAAATGACAATGACAATGATGGTGGAACAATGAATATGGAATGAAATTGGTGAGAGAAATCTATTCTAATCTATTCTAAAGTAGGAAATATAAGTGGTCAGGTTAAAAAATATTGCTAAACCATGATTATATTACATGATACTTAAATAGGTAGGTATGAATGGGCTATGCTATAATTACAGATCTTAATTTAACTACGCCACTGCAATGGACATGTTGATATACTTTTTAAAGGCCTCACTTTATTTAACAACGATTACGAATGGAAGATAAACAAGCAACCATAATACAATGAAACTCTAAAAATGGCAAAGTAAAACTGGCGATCCGCCGGATACAAATAATAGTATTCAATGATAACATTAAAGATAAGTGTGGACTGCACCATCCAAATAGAACATAGAAAAGGATAGGATGGTAAGGATAAGCACAATGCAATAGGATTTGATACTAGCTACTTTACAGGCGAAAAATACATGAACAAAATACATTTCTAAAGGCAATTACGTTACTAGTTGACTGGGCCTATTAAAATTGCTGGACGTAGCCCACAAAAATGACTACAACATGAAAATGTAACCTAAATACTTAATAACTTAAAGTAAAAGTAGAGTTAGTAAGCAGAATCTATTCACCACTGGAAGATACGACTTCGCTGACGTTGATATCGTACCTTTCATAGACTTTGTTGTAGTACTCCAGGGACGTTTTGGCACAGCCGAAGGGAGATGAGTTCTGGTTGGGCCTAAACTCTTTCAGGTTGCAGGTCATTTCCCCCATCACGCAATATTCTGGATAGTCATCCCGATTGAACAGCACGGTGATCAATACAATGGTGAAGATCACTGACACGATCACGTAGATGCCAAAGATGAGCTTCCGGAAGCGATGGCCCTGCAATTGATAAGATGAAAGGAACAAGAGCTAACAACACAGTCCACAAATGTATGAAAACAGAGCTATGAAGTATTAAGTAAAAGAATCATTTAAGGAGAAGTTCTTACCACCAAGTCATGGGGATGGTCTCCAGGCAGCATTGGCATAATAGGTAGTCCACAACCGGATCTCTTGATCTTTTCTTGCCTGTCGATAACCACTTGGGCCACCTAAAACAAAGACAAGTTAGTTTTATTTAGGACGTTGCTTGCTATTTACTATTTGAGTAGCGGATTGGGAACAGTAAAAGAGAAGTTGGTACTTACTGTGAGCAGTATATGGCAAAGCATATCAAAAGCGAACCAGCCCGACACCATCCTCGCAGTGAAGGAATATCCGATTGGGAGCCCCGTTACCTTATCACATTCATGAACAGTAGGAGATGCCGGAATGAAGGTAGAGTTGATCACCAGGAATACTGGAAAAGAGGAACAAGCAGTTTGTAGAACTATAAAATGCCGTGGGAAATACCTATTTTTACTAAAAGCTGAACCTTTTCAGGATTAATTTACTGCACATGAAGTACAACAGGAAGCCGATGATAGAATGGAGGGTGTTGCAGACCAACAGGGCCCTCCTTGGAGCTGGACGAATTGCTCCAAGAGCCACCATTGCCATGTAGAGCCAGATAAAGATCCGACCAACAAGCACGTGGAGTTCTCCATGCGGCGACTTGGAGTACCCGAAGTTGTCCAAGTTGGTATGCATCGCTGCGTGGCCAGAGTAGTACAAAGTTGGGACTACGCAGGACATTGCCAAGTGGAGCTGTGGCCCAAAAAAGAAAACGGAAAACATTTACAAACACTGCCATTTAAAAGGGGAACGGTCAAGGCCGGAAGCTGTAACTGATCTTTAAAAGGTTGGACGAATATGATAAGCATCTTACCCAGTACCAGTACGCACAGCCACCAGACATTTGGTTCATGCACGTTTCTTTGAAGTACCGAACGAAGAAAATGCTGACCGGGATAAGGAACATGGTCACGAAGATGAACAGATTCCCGTGGTACTTCCTTGTTTGCTGGAACAAAGCAAGCACCAACAATCATTATTCTCATGGATTATTTTACACCAACAAATCAACATAACTTATGATAACGATAAACTATGTTTGATGCAGTAGAAGGAAGAGGAACTCACCCAAGATGTTTCGAACCTGTCCCGCACCCGGGTGTTTTGCACCGTTGTAAACGATACCGTTCCCCTTTTCAAGGACAGGTTGGCGATGGTGGATTTCAATCCTTGGATATCCGGGACGTCAGCTGCAGTTGGATAAATACAGACCATCTCACAGATCTCCTTTCGGGTGGCGATGACATGGTCCCGATAGGTCGAGTAGGATTTGAACTGGGTGAGATCGATGCCTTGGAACTCCACGCTACTGGCGTCCCTGTTGCATTGTGGAAGCTGATTGTGACTTACGACCTTCTCACGGTGACTTATACAACGTCCGCCAAATGACACGATCTGGTTCTGATAGTCAAAAAAAAATATACTTTACTACTCCATTTCCAGCTTTTCTATTCCATTTCCAAACAGTTTTAGCTTACCTTTGGTCTCCCATCCTTTGGGAAGGGATCCACTTGGCATTGTTTCACGAATACTTGGTCGCCTTGTGTATACGTTTTGTCCTTGGATAAGTAGTCATCTTCATACTTAACTTCCGTGGCGTCGTAAAACCAAGAGTCGTTTTGTGCTGCCGGTGTAAGTCCTATCCCTTCTTCCCTGACAGGGTCCCAGAGCGCGAGGGTGTCGCAAGTTAAGCTGCCGGGGATCTTGATATCTGCAGCACCAAACCACTTGGGATACAGCCAGTCGGTAGCCTTCCTCTGTAAACGGCAATCCTCCCCATCCCCATCTCTTTGAAGGCACTTGTGCTGATCGTATTCAGACGGACCTAATGGGAATTGACGGAGGAATACTGACCGAAGGCTAGTCCAAATTTCGGCGCTGTTATGTACGAAAGTAAGTACATTGTGAATATTAACGTCTTGCTGATCCCGATCCCATTCATCCTCACCTCACCTTACATCAAAAATATAAGAAAGAAAAACCAAAAAGGAAATCATTAATTTGGACTTACTCGATCCTAAACTTCTGATGGCGATTGCACCAGTACTCGTTCAATCGCCAGGTGACTTGGAACCCCCTTTTAAGCGTCTGTGTTGGAAGAAGAGGAATGGCCTCGGGATTGCGGTTCTTATAATCATACTGATTCCGGGATGCGACAAGAATTCCTTGAGATGCCTGGAACATAAATAACATAAATCAAACGGATGTTCAAGCGCTTTAAACAAGTGAATGGAATATACGGCAACGGCATTATTAACCTCAACATATGTTTACCTTGGGCTCCCGCGCACCAATCGCTGAGCATGGGAGGTACTGATACTTGCTCGGTTTGAAGAGATCATCCCTGCCGGTCGTACACTGCTCATTCGGATCGGTGACAAACTCCCCGATGGCGTTCATCCATTCATCCCGTACCTGGACATAAGCAAAATCCATGTTGATCTCGTCGGACATCACTTCCACCTCGATCTGTAGCCATCCGTTCAGAACTTTCCCATTCTGTTTGACAAGGTAGGGCCGGACTTTCATATCCCGTGGACACATATCCCAATACACTGCAAAGCCTCCATTGTTTGACGGTTTATCGAATCGATACCCCCCCGGCTTCGGCTCATTTCTACAGGGTCCGTTCAGTTTTGGATCCTTTTCATGAAAAGGGAAAAAAGACAAACGGGAAACCATTAACCACTTCATCATCACAACGAATTGAACTTGAAATGGGATTGATGATAATGATAATATACCCTTCTCCCTCCGTCACTTACGTTAAATGTTTCCGGAGCGGAACTCCAAGAAGATCGCATGGATTCCCTGTCCTCCGGACGAAGGGCGTATGCGCCAATCGTATATGGGCCATCACGTGAACTCTGGCCAAACTGGACACACTGGATAGTGATAGGAGCCGTTACTTCGGGAACATTGGTCAGCAGTAGCAGGAGGACACTGGAAAGCCACAGAAAACGTCCCAAGGCCGTACCACCACCAACCCCTCCTCCTCCCCATTTCCTCCCCACCACCCACACCATTCTAAAAAGACCCACCTAACACCTAACCCAACTCAATCAACTAAAAACTGGCTAATTATGATAAGTTCCTATAACGCCAATAAATCCACAAAAAAACGGCCCTCCTCCTAATCAAAGTTAAATTTAAATGTTGGCTAATTAAAATTGGCAGATAAGCAAAATAATTAACTTTTTCTAAAAAAAACAGAAGTTAAAAAGCGGCTTCCATTTCGTCTCTGGACACCGAGCGGACTGGACGGATGATGACTGACGACTGAGACTGATTGAACGAACGAGAACGAACCAAAGATGAAAGAAGGATCTGCTGATCGATCTGCCCTTTTCCACTTCTCAGAAATTTTTGTTTACCGTTTTCACCTTCCCATCCAATCCCTGCTCTTGACGTGAAGGCGGGAGCGTTCAAAATTTGAAAATGGTTTTCACCCTACTAGCTGGAAAAGCAAACAAACAAAAAACAAACCGATGCGATGCTGCTTATTGCTGACATGACAACGCAACGCAACGACGCGTCGTCTCATCAATAGGCAAATGACCCGATGATGCAGAGTATTATGCAAATGAAGGATGAGTTATTGGGTTGTTGGGAAAAATGTGGGGCACTGTGAGACGCGTTTTTGATGATTATGTAAAATGTAAATGGATTTGTGCAGGTATCCCTCCACCACAGATCAACTCGGTTGGTTGGAGGGGGGGGGAGGAGCAGTAGATGATGATGATGACGTTGAGGATTCTCCCTCCATCCCTCCTCCTCAAAATCCTAATAATTATGTAATTGAGAGAAATCTTTTGGACATCGTCCTCAGCTATGTTATGTTATGAAACCCTCCATCATGATCATCCCAACCTATTTGTATTTATTTATTTTAAACACACATAAACTGTTTTTCTGTTTTTAATTGTTAAATATGTAAATGATTAAAAAAAGAAGTGTAATGTAATGTAACGAGTTAATTATATTGATTAACAAAACTACGGCTTTTGATTTTTTTAGTGATGGTATTGGTTTTATCATATGGATTGGGATTGGGTTGGTTATCTACTCACTTCCTCCCATTCCCATTCCATGATGATTTCATCCCCCAAAGGCCTCCCCCAACATTGGCGGCGGCTGCGACCGGAGCGATGGCCAGTTTGGCGGCGAGCCCCGTCGTATCCTTCAGATTGCTGAGGAAGCCTTTGGCGGAGTGCAGGGACTGGCCCTTGTTCCCCATCAGGCCATAAGTGAGGGCTCGGGGGAGGGCGTACACTGCCCCCACCACCGGCACCCTTTTCACCCCGTCAAAGACAAACTCTTCCCCGTTCTCCCATTCCTTCACCTGTTCAAAAACAAAAAAAAATGTTGAGTTTAGATGATGAGGTAATAAATGAGCGTAACTAAATTATTAAAATAGATTTGTATTTTGAGTTAACTACCTTGTTCATTACTCTTGCTGGACCAATTTATGATTGATTCCTCACAATATGCCTGTTCTGTTGGATAATATCGTATCCTTATCATGAGTCATGAATGGGATGTTTGTAAACTTTAATGCTGGATGATAAGCTTCCTTAATCAGTATCAGCTCACAGCTCGGCTTTCATCTCTCTAACAGTTTGGTTGGTTGTTGGATTTGGATATGATGATATGAAATGCAACAAACGGGCTGGGCTGTACAAAAAAAAAACGTGAGTCAAGAGGAAAGAAACGTTTTTGTTACGTAATTTATAAAAAAAATATATACATTAGGTATATGTTATGTTCATGTGAGAGGGAATGAGTGAGTGAGTGATAATGAGCATTAAGTAGATTTAGATCATGGGAATAATGTGAGAAGAGAAGAAGTCAGCTGCATTCAAATTTAAACCAAAGAGCAATTGCATAATATTGCATGGCTATTGATTATGCTATTGATCACAGATACATCACTGAAAAAATCACTCCATATTACAAAGCTTCATATCATATGTACAGTAACTTATTATGTAACTCTCCTTATATGTGTGATTTATTTTTACAGAGATGCATGCATAGAACAGTAACAGTAAACCTTTAAATGTGGTTGCATCCGCTCATTCATACATAACTTATATATCATTCCCTTCTCTGATTGCATAATATTAAATTCAATTACATTGTCATTAATATTTGGGAGTCTCAGTATGCCCCAAGTCCTTTTACAGACCTGTCAAAAAAATTCCTCGATGCAGACATGATATAATGCATGTGAGCTGAGCGCTTGGGCTTCCAGCAGCAGCGTTTTGCGTTTTCAATCGCTGAATATTATATGCTTGCTTGTTTTATTGATGCTACGCTGCGCTGCTGCTGCTGGCTTTTCCAAAATAATGGAAGATGGATGGATATGCATGCATTGTCGGCAGAGCGGAAAGCGGAACGAACGGTTAAACAGCACCAATCTCAGCTTGGAGGTATTCAGTTTATTTTCCCAGCAAATTGTCCCATGGCATGCGACGCCACAAAATGAAGCCAGTCAGTCATCCGCAGTAATAATCTCGAATCTCTTTCAAAATCGAAGCGCGAGGTCATGTCACGCCATGTCATAAACAAAAACAACCAATATTTCATGATACAAATATGTTTCCAACATTATTAGTTTTTAGTCTGGGTTGAAGGATAACAAGTTCCAGTTCCAGCGTACTAAAACGGAACGTTCCAACCTCCAAACACATTAAATGCTTTGATATTATTTTTTTGTATTTAAATTTTAATCCGAATCTGATTCGCCCTTCTACAAACAAGCTATAATTATGCAATTACTTCAAAAAAATGATGGAAGCCGACGAGAGCAATTTCAAGCAAGCCGTAAAAAGCTATTTAAAGTTTTCAGCGTCTGGACAAGGTAGAGTGAGTGGCCAGGTCCCACATACGCTGAACTGCTTTACCTTCACCTCCCTCCCGCCGATTAGATTAGCAAACTACGCGTTTGTGCATTTTTGCACGCCACCGCTCTAGAACGGGGAAAATGTTGGCAGAATTCTTAATCCAAGCCATGTCATGCAATTTTTATAGATCGCTGGAAAGTTTCCGGGTTCCAAAAACCTGATGTATAGACAACTGGAGCTTCACTCCCAGCCGTACGCTCGTGAAGCTGATGCTAATACCATTAAGCAATGGTCCGCTGACTGGAGAGCATCATCTTAATTTTGACTCACTTCACCCCAAAAAAAAAAATAAGTCTGACGCTGAGAGAACAATGAAGAGCTCCACAAAATTCCGTAATTTTATTATATTTTTGGGAGCGCTGGTCATCATCCTGGCCTTTGGAGGCTACACATTGGCGCAGGAGGGGGAGGAGGAGGAGCAGACCCGAGGACCGGTCTGCACATTCACAGGATGGAACATTGAGGAAAGGGCTTGTCCGGAAGGGATGCCCCAGGAGCTGTTCCGGGATGTGAATGGACGGCAGGAGAATCGGCTCTGTTGCAATCCCAAGCACACCAGCTGTAAGCTAATTAATTAATTTATTATTAGCAAAAGCAAAAATAATTTTCAAATACTTTGTTATTTTTTTTATGAGCAGTTAAGGATATCCGGAACGCTGCGTACACTTGTAGGACGACTCCATGCCAGGATCCCAGCACCGACGAGCCTTGCTTCGCCTTGGACTCCAGGTTCATCGAGAACGGGGATAAGCGTCTGGAATACGAGGAGATTTTACGGGAGACATGCTCCATGAGTGACCCGGACACGGGGGAGGGGATAACGGGGCTCTGCTGTGTTCGGAACTCCACGGAAAGTTATCTGGCGACGATGATGGGGGCGGAGTCGAACGAGTTCCCGCATCAGGCCAAGCTGAAGCTGGGCTGTGGAGGGACGGTCTACAACAGCCGCTTCGTGATCACCGCCGCCCACTGCGTCGTCTCGAGGGAGACGAGGGAGGTGGAGTCCCCGGAGGGGATGGAGGTTGTGTTGGGCTCCAACATCGGGGATATGAAGGGGAAGGAGTATATTTACGGGGTGAAGCGGCTGATACCCCACCCGGGCTATAGTTGGCTGAAGGGGAGCCCCGAGCTGGAGGAGGAGGTCCCAAGGATTTTCAACGACATTGCGCTGATGGAGCTGGACAGGGAGATTGAGTTTGGGGATAAGGTCAAGGCGCTGGAAATCGCGCCGGAGGGATTCACCCCGCTGGAGCATTCGGACAAGGCGGTGATTGTTGGGTGGGGGACCACGGACACGCTGGATCTGTCCGTGCACCTCCAAAAGGCCAACTTTTTGATAAGGAGGGACCAGCCCTGCTTTTTGGGGGAGGAGGCCCCCTATCCGGAGATGGAGGGGTTGGAGGGCCAGTTGCTTTGTGTGGGAGGGATCTTCGAAGGGAAATGGAGTCCAAGTAAGGTCAAAAAAATTATATTCCAAATTGATAAGCAAACCATATTACATTTTCGATGACCTGACCTCGTTTTCCAGCCGCCGGAGGTGGGGACAGCGGCGGCCCCGCCATTTGCCGTGGTCCGGACGGAAGGGCCCTCCTCTGTGGAGTGACCTCCTTTGGAGGGGATGATGAGATGTGTGCAGCCAATGATAACGAGAACTCCTGCATCCCCAGCGTCTACGCGGAGGTCCCCTTCTTCCACGACTGGATCAAGGAGGTCGCCGGGGACCAAGATCCGGAGACACTTTACCAGCCTTATCTATACGGAGAGAGGATTCCACTGTCCCAACATGAACATCAGGTTCGCATAACCTCCACTGATGGAAGACCCTGTGGAGGGACGCTGATTGCCCCGGACATCGTGATCACTGCGGCCCAGTGCGTGGCCAGAGGGGATAACGACTCAAGTGACGCCACATTTGAAAATCTTGTCGTGACCTCTGGACTTGCCGAAGTGACCGGTCAAGGCCGCCAAACATTTGGAGTGAGTAGCGTCGCCCTTCTCCCCGGCTTCCAGAGGGAAGGGGACCCGATAACCCCGTCCAACAAGGAGAACCGGATCTTGATAACCGACAACTTTTACAAAAACGACCTCGCCGTCATCAAACTGGGTGGGAGTGTGGCCTCACCCTCCACATTCCCTCAACTACCCACTGATTCATCTTATCAGCCCGGATCAGGGGAGGAGATGGCCTTCCCCCGGAATACGACCTATTCTGCTCAAATGTCTCGAAGACAGTTCCGCTTCCTCCGAAGGGACGACTGCCAGCGAAGGACTAACCGGATGTCAAGGGTCGGGATGGACATCAAGATTGATGAGGACATCCTCTGCGGAGTGGAGCTCTACTCGGGGGGCTCCACCTGCGATAGGGAGTTGGGAGGGGGAGTCATCTGTAGAGGGGAGGGGGAGGGAGAAGAGATCCTCTGCGGGGTCCCGGTCTTCCGGCTCTGCGAGTTCTCCATCCCAAACGCCTTCATTAATGTGGCGCTCCAGGCGGACTGGATAAGGAAGGCTATGCAAGAACTATGATGAAAAATAAATACTTTTTAAGGGGGGTTATCAGCTATTGATAAGCGTTTTTTTTAAATAATTTTTATTATTATAACCGTAAATTAATTATATTTATGAAAGAAAAAAAAACAATAAAAAGCGAGCAATCAAAGTCAATTAAGTTTCTATAAATATTTTTATTGCACAGAAAGATAGTTAATTAAAGTTACAAACGAGTGGATCATCGGTATTTTTTTAATTCGCTTTAATTATTTAACAAGATATTTAAAAAAATGAGAACTACGTCTGGGATCCTTCGGACAACTGCTCCATTGCCCTCCTGACGAAGTCCTTGAATATGACCATATTCATGAAGCCGTTTGGGATGGAGCTTTCGCAAAAGCGGAAGACCTGGACCCCACATAGCTGCTCCTTCCCTCCAGGGCCCTTGCATATTACCCCGCCGCCCAGTTCCCTATCGCAGGTGGAGCCTCCCGAGTAGGTCTCCACTCCGCAGAGGAGATTCCTATCCACAGTGATGTTGAATCCGTGCTTCAGCCTATCCATCCTTGTTTGGCAGTCCCCATGGCCCAAGAACCGGAAGTGGCGGGAGCGGAGCTTTGTGCCCGGATTAGTTTGGGTAGGGCGGGGGAAGGAAAGTTCGGAGCCGAACTCGGGGAAGTGGTCCGGGAAGACGGGGAAGGTGATGGAGGA
>JAQIWX010001257.1:0-10952 GCA_034696785.1 Lepidocyrtus cyaneus
TTCTCTGAGGGGGAGTAAAGTCCAATCCAATGTTTGGCACGGGCGACGCGCAGGTCGGAAATGACGCGATTGGGCTGGTGAGGGTCCGTTTGAGACCAGGATTCTCCTGGCAGGCCAGCCCCACTATCCCGCATCTTGATCACTTCAAATATATTCATCCAGCAGGGAGGTTTCCTCCAAATAGGTGAAGCTCTTGGAATGCTGCTGATGATGATGATGATGAAAGTAAGTAAACATGGGAGAGCTGTCGAAATTCCAAAGATGGCCATTGCAAAATATCCGGTACAAAGTTTTAATAAAAAATGCAAATGGCGGCCGATTTTCTAGTCTTAGTTATTTTAAAATGGCGGTCAGTTATTTAAAGTTGGATGTTTATACAGTACTTCAATTTTGTAACTGTTGTATATGTAATTATTAATTTAAAAAAAAATGGAAAGTCAATGTAAAGCTTTTATGCTTACAATTAAAAGAAATGAAAGTCACAGTTGAATTAATTACTAAATGGGTTCGGACGAGTAATAAAATATTATAACAATCGGAATTGAATTAAAAGGAATAATTAACTATGTATATTATATTATAACAAAACACCTTTGTTTCAAAAATGTTTTACCAAATTACCACCAAGGTTACTACTACATATGTTTTTTTTTACAATTGGCAGTTAATTCTCACCATAATAAGTGCATAAATTAATTTGGAGTTTGGTAGTCTCAATTTACCCCCGACCCCACCCATTTCACTAACGTAAGCTTACAGTAAAAACAATTTGACTATGAAAACGGATGTGATCGTAATAAAACGAATGAATGCATATAAGATGCAAACTAGGTTAAGTATTCTTTTTTAGCCAAGTCGGGATATCATCAATTTTGACAAGATCCCCAACCCCAATCACAAACCCCAAACTTTAATTAGGTACGTCAATTAGTTTTTGCATAAATGCGTGTAGCTGCTCCAGCCACTTTTTTTGACAGGACAGAGAACCAAACTTGCTTTCATAGTAAATTACGTAACGAAAGAATGACTCATTCGCAAGCGATAGCGACGTTCCTCAACCTTCACATTCATTCAAATGAATAACTGCGCAAAACATTGACTACAAAAGTGATTATGAATTGATTTAAATACTTGGAATGGATCACAGATCACATCTGTAAATATTCTAACTGCATGTTACGTTCTCTATCTTTCCTTTTTCTTCTCCCCGATGTCATTAGGTCAAACAAGTAGGGCTTAGATCGCAAGTAGGTTGAAGGGGCAAATGAGACGGGAACGGGAAAGAAGGCTGGTGGCTCCTCCGGTAAAAAGAAAAAGACGGCTAAAAAAGGAATGAAAAGAAAAACTTCAAGGAAGCTTGGGATAAGGGATACGTCAGATTCATATCCGGTACGGATGCCGCTGCTTTACTAAAGGGCTGCAAGCCGGGAACATTTATTCTGAGGATTTCGGAGTCGACGATCGGAGGACTCTCATTGTCAGTTACTCGGCTGGATGGATGGAGGTAAAAAGTTATTTTTGTAAATTTTTATTTTTAAATTGTATGAAGACAGAATCTTTTAACTTGACTGATCTCGATTTTTTTTCGATCATTTTCAGATGGGGGCATGTACAGCAGATTTCTGCAAAAATTTGAATATTGAATCAGAATTATGTTAATTATGTATGAGTTATTTATTTATTACGAACATATTCCACTTCTTTTACCTTAATATACATACACAATTACATTCATAATTTAATTCAATTTGCAGTTCTAATAATGATTTAAATGAAATTAGTTAGCTAGCCAGCTCTGATCCAAACAGTAACAATAAGGTTTGATCCCTCCATCCTGAACACAGCGACTTGTCGGCCCGTACTCACTGGTCACCTCAATCGTCCCTTGAACCGCCCAACCCTTCTTGCTCCTCCCTTTGTTGTCCACAACGGCTTCAAATCCCCTTCCACCCGGCTTGGTCACGAAATTGATGATGTACCCCTTCCAATCATCGATCCCCGTCAATCCCGTCTGTTGAGCCAAGGTCACGTTTTTCAGTTGGAGGGGGGAGCATTGAGGGTGACTCTCGAGAATGGAGTTGATGTGGGAGACCGCAGTGTTGGCGACAGTGACAAGGAATGAGCTATTATGAGGAGTCCGGCTCATCTTAATGCAGGAGCAATAATTTACTACGATCCCGGCCATGTCACAGGTCCTCCACTCCGGAATGGGGAGGAAGAGACTGAGCCCTCGCGGAAGACGGGAAGAAGAGTTTCCAGCAGTCCGTTTTCGTTGTTCCTCCCTTCCCTTTAGCGCATTTTCTTGGAGGCTGTCCAGATCCAGGATGTCTAAAACTGTCTCGTGCACATCGAAAGGGGTTGTCAGCTTATCCATATTACTGACCACATTCCGATAAGCACGGCCATACTTCTCCTTGAACGAGTCTGGGAATACGAGGAACAGCGCTGGAAGTCGACCTTCCAGTTGGCCTTGCGTGCTGGACCTGAAGCTTTCAAAAAGGTTCCCGTGATCACCCAACAGAATCAAGATGGTGTTGTTTAGATAGCCCGAGTCCTTCAGCCACTTTAGGCTTCTGAGTAAGTGAGGATCACCCAGGAGGGCGGCCGCTTGGTAGTCGTGGGTCAGGGAGTCGCTCCAGGTGAAGTGGAAGAAGGGTTTCCCGGCTTGGCTCATCCTATAAACAAATTTCTGCAATTGGTCCAGGAGGAACTGGAAGGTGAGGCGGGGGCCGTAGCATACTACGTTGGTGTCCCCGTAAGCGATTTTGGAGCCTATGAAGGTCGTCGCCCAGCGGGCCAAGGGACGGATGTAGTGGTGAGGGGGATGGGCTATCAATCCTGGCTTCAAACGGATGGGTAATACGCTCGTGTGGGCGTCCTCGTTGAAGGCAGTGTGATAGCCATGGTCGGAGTAGTTTTTCCAGAGGTAGGGGCACTCTGCTCGGCAGTCATCCAGTTCCGGAACCGTCTTGGCGCTCAGGAGAGGGATGACGTTTTGGTCGGTGCCTCCTAAAAAATGTAACCAAACCCAATTGGAAGGTAAAATAAACGAGCTATTGATTGACTAGTATGTAACGTAACTTAATTAATTTGAGTAGTTATTTTTGCACACATACTGCCAACTTTATTAAAGCCGAGCATCTCCACCGCCCCCAACTCATCCTTGAGGAAAGCATAACTTTGGGGGAGATTCCGCTGGAAGTTCATCCTGGACATGGAATCCACCCCAAAGACGACCACGTTTAATCTCTCCCTCCCCTCCTCCCGAACTTGAACTTCTTCTTTTCGCGGCTTCAGGAGTGGAACAAATGAATGGGCATCCAACGGAACGCTCCTCCCCAACCACCACCACGGCTTCTTACAAAATATTGCGATCAACTCGTGGGCCGCTGGGATCTTGGTGGGGCTGACGATTGACAGGGGGAAGCATTCGGAGGAAACTCTGAAAAAAATGAAATGGATGGGAATCAATAATTAAACTAAACTAATTATATAAAATAAAATTGATAAATTCAATTCAAAACTAGGAACCTAATGTCGTCCTCCTGGATGGGTAGCCTCTCCACAGTTTTGTAGCAGCAGGAGACATACCCCTCCTCCCGGATATGGTCAGGTCCTCTCTCCGGAAGGATTGTGGAGTCCAGAGCGGATTTGAAGAGACGGGGATAGGCGGCCTCACAATTCCAGGGCGGGGGTGTCTTATGGAGCAGGTGGAGAATCCGCTTATCAAAAGGATCCAGTTGGGGTATGGGACAGGCGGCGTACTGCTTCACGCTGCTCCCATTATTATTCCGTTGAGCAGCTTTCAAAGGAAGGATTATGCTGTAATGGTCCTTGGCGAACAGGTCGGCCAACAACAACTTCCAGATGATAAGGCCAACGAGTAGGAGGAGAAGGACAACGGAGCACGGACGTCGTTGACCTGGTCGAAAGCGCCGTTTCAGACGAAGCCAAACCATGTTCCTTGAACAATGACAATTGGCTTATCCTAAAAACTAACTACAACTACGAAGCTTATCAATTTCTGACCCTAAACAACATAAATAAAATCAACAACAACATTCAATTTGCATTAAATGTGATCCGATTAAATTTCACTGTTCCACACCTTATTCGGCTAGGCTTGGTTGTCGATCTCGCACACCAACCGGCACTAGTTAAAAAAACTGACAAGGAAACAATTAGATGGATAGTTTGGGTCTTCAGTCTTGGGAATCTCTAGTTTGCCTTTGTTTACATCCTTCTCGATCTAGACGCGACATCACAGATGATGATCAGATCAGATGAATGACATCGAGTCCAGCTCAGGTGGTGATTATAAAAACTGTGCTTTTGCAAAATTTGAATTTAGCGACAAGGCAGTGGGGCGACTGAAGACAAAGTGAAAGTGTTTTGCTATCGATCCGATTCATTATCATTAGCTTGAAGCTTAGCCTTTACTAGCTCGTTTGGTTGGTAAACCTCAGCAATTGCCATCGACGCTGGATTTTTGGTGATTAGCAGGACAATTAGCCAATTATATAAACCGGACGACTCGTATATTGACGAAGCCCACGAAAATGTTAAAACCTCTGTTTTATGGAAACAGCTCAAATTATGTAATACCATAAACGTTATTAACACTGCTGATCATGATCACGAATATAGATTCGAAATTTACAGATTAATTATAATAATTAACTTAAATATTTACATTAGTTGTCGGACATGGAGGGAGAGTACACCTACATTAAAAACCAGAAGTGTAAGAGCGTCCTAGACTACATCTTGATGTCACCGGCAGTCACATTAACCCTTAGAGATTTTGAGACATCCAGAGAGACATATTAGCCTTGCGTATACATGTCTAAATGGACGGACACATTTGGTTCGGACAGACAGACACATTCGTACAGATTACAGATAGACACATATTTTGACAGACGGACATACATCCGGACTGACTGACACATATTTCGTCATGTGGACACACATCACAACAGACGGACGGAGATTTCATCCCGCAGTTTCGTTTACATGAAATGCCCTGTGTTACACCAAGGCATTCCTGCTTAGCCTCAACTCGCAACATTCTCACATTCCCCGAGAAAATAGGACTTGCCTTTTTTGTTACGATTTCACGCGACTTGGGCCAATAGACTTCCCTTCCGATGTGACCCCTTCCATTCTTCACCCGCTGTGAATAACTATATTGCATAATATGCTGGAGGGGAGTATAAGCGCAGTTTGGGAGCAGTTATTTAAAGCCTCAAAAAGATACTCATTTTCCTTGTTTTCATAGACTTGCTTCGCTTGGGGAAGGCTCAAGGTTTCTATTTCCGGCGGACCTAGTTGGAGTAACAACTCCCTGGCAATGGCAATGTTTTTGGGAAACAGCCGACTATTCTTTTTTATCAACTGCAGCAATACGGCGTGAAATAAGGAGGTCCATCAATCCACCCCACAGTTTTATTTCTTGGAGATGGACAACCTTCTTCAAACGATTATTCAAATGTGGGATCATCCCGGCTGCATAGACTTTTGCTGAAAATAGGTGGTCATCTGCCGGGCGAACAAACTGTTCAATCCATGCCGCATATGTCTGACGTTGTTGATCCAGAACAGAATGGAGTCGACTGACTCCACAACAGTCTCCCCTGAATTAAAAAACTCGTTGGATCCAATGAAAATAAAGAACTTTTGGGATAGGGATTTAATGTATTGGCCTGACCGGAAAGACGAATTTTTATCATTTCTGTAATACCAAAGTAAATTAATCAACAACTGAGTCGCAACTTGCCCCGATTGTGTGTAATTCCCTTTTCATGAATTAATAATGATTTCTCGAGTTCGAGCTTTTCGTCTCGCAAGAAGAAGTATCCTTTTAGTCTTACTTTGCCCCGTACTCATACATTCCACCAAACTTGTTGTCATGTTGTCTTCAACTTTACTTTTGAGTTGAAGCTTGCTTGGTGTCGACTTTACTGATGTAATGGAACAGAAAAAAATGTAGGACTCGGTCATTTTTCCGTGACTCATCTGGAATTTGTTAGTTTTAGTCAACGCCGGTTTATACGCCGGTCATCATTATCACGTTCTATATACTGTAAGCAAGCACCGCTGCTCCTTCAATAAAAAAAAAGCAATGCCAATTTTTTTTATTACTTTTACATTGAGTCTGTACACAAATCCACTCTTTGCGTAATAATGATATAGATCATGTCATATTATTGACAACAAGTCAAACTTTTATATAGCCATTCATGCGTTGAATTGAAGTATTCCGTAATGTAAATATATAATCAGCGCAAATAATGTAACTCCTCTGGCGAATCTCTAACTAAGTAGTAGAGCTGCTCCAGATACTTAACGTGTTACATAGTACAGCGCTTGGCTTGGAAGGGGCTCCAGCTCATGGCTCATGGTTTGACCAGTCCAGTCCAGCAAACAATCACACGGCACTCCTCATTTATTCAAGCCAAAAGCAATTTAAAAACGTTTTACTTTCACTATATGGATGGAGCCGATATTATGTTAATCTGCTTAATATGATTATGATGCCTTCTGTTTACTTGGTTAAGAAAACGGCAAACCCACAAATCATCGTGCTTAGTGGAAGGTTATCATCAATTTGGATGGTGCACTTTTTATCTGCAACTTACTTTTAATTTTTTTTATTATCGCAAAGAATTAAGTGAAGGAATATTGAGCATTATGCATATGCGGCATACCAAGTAGCTACTTACTTCTTAGTTAGTAGCTCATGTTATTATTAGAGGCAGCAGTGGCGTCATAAATGGCTTTTTATCATCATATCATCATCACTTGGAATTCTTACAATAATAAGTCATGTTTTTTAATGTTGGTAATTATTATTGATAATGAAATGAACACCCGTTCATGATAAGCAGAACTACCGTTTTTACTTAACTTGGAAGTATTCTCAGTTATCATTATCATTGTCAACCAAGTGAACCCCAAAAGGAACCGAACAAGCAAAAAAATTGGGGCTTTAAAAAAAATTACTTCCAAGTTTAGTTTCATCATATTCATCCATCCTTCTGACAGAAAAAAATATATAAATATGATCTGATCTGATCTAGGGACATGGCGAGGGTGAGAATCCCATTCCGTCCCCAATAAGGTTTATAAAAGGAAATTTCAACAGAATTGCGTCCCACTTAACTATTAATTATTAAGCTAAAATGAAGCAATAATTATAATTTTACGCTGCCCTCTGAAAACTTCAATGGGCAGTGAGTACCAAATTATTTAAAAAACATAGAATTAAGATCAGAATTAAAAATGTCATTTTTCACAATTATTTTCCCAGTGATCTGCTTCGAATGGATAATAATAAGCAACACGGAAGGGTTGCCACTCCCAACGTCATCGGCCAGCTCTAATCCTGTTCTCATCACCGTCCATCAAAAACCGGAAACAGGTAAAAAAAATGAAGCAAAGAACTTGCAAAAAATCCACTTTGAATGATCAATTTATTCCACAAAGGGAAGTCCTCAGCAATTTAATTTCGAATTTAATTATTTCAGGGGATTCCAGAGAAGTCTACAAGATAACCACCTTCACAGGGCTCTGCATCCCCATTCAAAGTACTCTTGTTCCAACCGTCGTCCAGCTCCATCCTCCTCATCCTGGAAGGTCCTATCAGATATTGGGATTCCCGTCACATTTCCCCATATCGGAAGCCGCTGATAAGCCGATCATATCAGAACATTTTGATGGGACCCTTATCCTAAATCGGAGACGCCAATTATGCTCATTCAAACTGGGACAGCATCCCAAAAGGAAACTGGACGTGACTTTCATCGGCAGAAGGACAATTTATGAGCGAACTGTGATGGACTACACTTGTCATAATTTATGTGATGCGGCACCCTGGGCCAGCTACTCCCATTCCGTTGAAATCCGCCGCAAGAATGGAAACAAACAGAAATGTGAAATCTTTTATTGTTGTAAAAACTGCTTTAATGTGATTGGTTAGTGATTTAGTAAAATGAATGTTGAAGGAATGAATCAAATGGTTTGATTTGATTGATTTATGAATACCTTGACTGTAAAAAAGTACAAAAGTACATTTAAATTTTGCACGGAATAAACATATTACTATTACAAAAGTTTTTCTTACAAAATACCTATAATATAATGGGGCTACATCGAAATTTGCGTAAAAAAAGAATAAATTGAAATAATTTCCATCCCGTCTGCTTCTATAAAACAATTACTCACTCACGAAGAGGAAAAAGAAAAGAACAGTTTTTCTGGGTTTAGCACGTTCTCCTGATTGTTAACAACGTCCATGTTATCAATAGCCCCGGCTCGGATCTAAATTTAAAAAAAAAACAATCATAATTATGGACATATTTATTATATTTTGTTGAAAAACCAAATAGGACAACTTTTAAATCCGGATTTCAAAATTAATTATATTTAGCTACCTCAGCGTTGATGTAATGGACGAGGACGAGGAGTCATCGCCAGTATGACTGCATGAAGTAGGACTGGAGGATTCTCTGCTTGTTCGTCATCCCGACAAGCAAAAGTGGGGCATGCTGGGACTTTTGAGAAATAAATAAACAAAACGTCATGTCATGTGTGATGCCATAGTGCATGATAAAACTCGCAAAAAATATCCACATTAAATTAAATTACTGTAATCCACTTTGTGATTAGAAATTAGTTATTCATAGATTTTATTTTAATTTGACTTCGGTATGACTTGATGGAACTCCATTCCTCTGTCTGTCATGGTCTTCCACGCGAAGAATACCATGTTGGGAAATGAACAAACCAGTTTTTCCTCCTGTCATATGGGCACCCACCCAAGTCTGGTTGTACCGGAAGGGGAATAATGTACCTTATTAAGTCAATTGCTGATATTTAAAAAAAAAACTTGTAAAGAAAAGAAGGTTCATGTTGCCCCACTACAAAACGAAATTAAAGGAATTTAGTACCAGAAAGAAAAATAAAAACTATTCAACAAGAGTTCAAGATTAGGGCTGCCGCGTTTAATATGATATGTTTATTAACCGGTTTTTAAACGGTTATTGGATAGGTTTTTTCTCTCGTTTAGTTTACGTTTACTAACCGGTGTTAAGGAATGTCCATTTTTCCGGTTAAGGAATAAGAACGAAACGCGTCTACTGACTCCTCCTGCTCACCTTCACGTTTCACCCAGCAAGATTTTATTTTTACAAAATCCACGTGAAAAAAGACCGATCTCTTCTTTAATGTCCATTTTTGTTTAACCGGTTAGGGTAACGGTTAAACGCGGTTAAACATGATTAAACACGTTTAGTGTGGGTTTCCTCTTTGATCTAATTAGAAGTATCCATAAGCCTCCATCATGATCCTACATGATCCGTCCAAGGTCCCAATCATCCTCCATGATCCCTCTATGATCCCTCCATAATCCCTCCATCACCCTCCGTGATCCCTCCATCACCCTCCGTGATCACTCCATTACCCTCCATGATCCCTCCATGATCCGTGTTTTGTAACCGGTTAATAAACGTAACCGTAAAACGGCAGCCCTATTCAAGATGATTATCAATCAATCAATTACTTTCCTGGCATCCCTAGTAAGTCCCTAATTAAAATTATTCAATTTGAAAAGGTGACTATACCTAACAGCGGAATAATAACATCTCAAACACATTCAGTCAGACAGTAAAAGTTATTCTGATCCTGATTTTTTAAAATTTTGTGATAAATTTTTTTTTAAATAAGATGAGTCATTATTTAACCCTTTTGACCTTGATCAGCCTCACCACCACCGCCGCTCAGATTTGTCCTCGCCCAGACGTCCTTTCCCCTTGCACCTGCTCCGAGTCCACCCAATCCATCGAGTGCATGTATATCCGGGGAAGGTTCAATCTCAAGCAGATTTTTGACGGCGCATCCTTCCACATCAATGACGCCGTGATCTTCAACAGACTCTTCATTTACGACACTCCCCTGGTGGAAATCCAAGAGGCTACGTTCTCCTCCTGGAAGTTCCTGGAGATCAGCCTAAATAACAATCCCAATCTGGTCTATGTTTCTCCCCGGGCGTTTGACGCGAGCAGGGAGGTCACCAAGGAGTTGACCCTGTTGATGGACCGGATTGATCCGCCGTACGAAAAGGACATATATTCAAGTTTATCAGTGGGTTCAAGGTAAGATAATTAAGATAAGGTATTTCAGATAAGCTTCCAAATATCCAAAAGATAAGTGAAATCTGATTGAGTTACTAATTTGAAAATATTTAGCCAACATTTGTCTAGCGAAATGATATCTTTAAATGCAACTTGTCACGTCATGAACAAGGATGTTATATTTCCCACTTTGGCATTTTAGGTGGTTTTTACCAGTGGGAAAAAGTGGGAAATGGGAAAAGTCCTGTCCAAAAGTTGACTTTTGGGCAGGCGCCAAATTCAAATACCCAATGTATTGGGTACCTTTTGGACAAATTCACACTTTATCCCACCTATATCACAGATGTCAAAAATGGTAAATACCGGTATTTACTGGCTTTTTCCCACTTCTCATCCTTGGTCATGAATCTTTTAATTGCAATTTATTATTGCTTTTTTAATCCTAGAGGGCGGATGAGAATTTTAATGAACTTCAGTGCAGTCACGCAACCTGAAAGTCAAATATGATATTGGGTGAAGCACGGTATTCAAATGTGTATCTAGATAATTCGCAGGCGAATTTTTACTGGCGAGCAACTGGTCGGCCATGAATTTCGCCGACGGATTACTCGTACACGATTTAATTTGCCAAACCAGAGTCATTTTGACGATTTAAATTTCAAAGACGAAATATACATCGACCAGTTTTAAATAATCGATAAAATATTTGTCAGACAAATTCATGTAATTCGATTATTTATTTTTAAAGTTAAACCTTAAAATCCCATATGAAAAAAATTTTCTACGGTCAAAGTTTCTGAAAATTTGCATACAGGTGGA
>JAQIWX010001258.1:0-10950 GCA_034696785.1 Lepidocyrtus cyaneus
AATCATGTTTAGAAATATGTAGGCTGCGAAGGCTTCGATCAGCTTTGTTCGTTTGCATGTGTTTGGGTTGTGGCCGGGGAAAAAGTTACCTGCAAATCATCAGAATTTATAATTTAAATTGCAGTTGGTAGTAATAATCCCGAGAATAATCGTCAACTGCCAAAATTTACTTACGATTCATGTAAGACAAGTATAGCAGTAGTTGATTCACCCAAGTGCGCAGATCCTCCGAGCCGAATGACATGAGGATGCAAGACTCATCGACAAGTAGGGCTATGCAAGATCCTGCAAAGGTCAATGCGAAGTTGTCGTACTCCCGTGAAATGTGAAACCAAATAGACAGGGAAATCAAGTAAAAAGTGGTAGTCAGAGCGAAGGACGTGATGTATTGATTCAGTCCGAGGCTCCGGGGTGACTGGAGAAATGAACGGGATTGGGGATCCCATGCAAAGGGAATTCCTCCAAAATATGCAAATAACGGAGAAATGAGGCTTATCGTTTTGTACACGCGGTCACTCAACATTTTTATGTGTTGGAAAGTCCTAGTTCATAAAATGAAGTGAAAGCTGCTTGGATCTTTCGATTAGAAATAACGTCGTTTTTACGAATTCAATTTGCATTTTTATCGGGAGATATAATTTGTTTGTGCTTGTTTTTCCCCTCATTACATGCTTGCATTTTATAGTATAGACGTATTGAAAAATACAAGTTTAAAAAATAGTAAACTTGTTTTTTTAATGAAGTTCACAAGGATTTCCTGACCAACTTGAAAAATAACAATTTAATTTGCTTAATTATTTAAGTTTTGAATTACAGTGCAGTAAACAGTAAACACCGGATTTTTTCTTTTGCTTCCCTTAATCAACAGTGTAGCTAAACCCACTAATGTTAGACATTATTATGTAGAGTTAGAAAAACAAGATTTTGGAGATTTTCAAAAACAAAAATTTAATGACATTGTTTGTTGGATTGTTTGTCCAACTCGACCTAGGCAAAATTGAAACTTGCGGAAGAAAATGAATGTAAATTAGCGGTTTAGTCCTCATTGATATCTAGGTAGGAATTTTGTACACTTGGGACAATCGATGTTAAGTAATTACAGACAATTCTTGAGACAACTGGGTTTCGCTCTTTTTTCCAAAATGAATTTAATTATGTTTTGGGGCTAAGAAAGATTAAAGGTACTTATTTTTTGGAGAAATATCAAGCCCAAGTAAGTAAAGTAGTTTACGTAATATGTACCGTCATTTTTTTTACTGTGCTTTTTGTGTCTGCATAAGTATAAGAGTTACGTATGATTATAGCTACACGGAGCATATCTACTACGTAATTTATAAAAATGTTTAAACAGTTGGGCAGGTCTTACCGAGAATTGCAGAATTGTAATCTTGCTTTTTTAATGTTGCATAATCTGTTCGCTCTATTAGTCAAAAAGTGTGATAATGATAAACCTTTTCTCATCAGCTTTAATACTTCTAATATAATATTTAACTAACGTAGTTGGCAGTTGAAGCACTAATAATTATGTAATTTTTTTTCTACGCCATTATTTAATCAGCTTTTTTTTTGGCAAACTTATAAAGCTACTGTCAAGGTTCAAGGCTAGGTGATTCCCAACCAATAGACGAGCAAATCTATTCGATTTGACCGAAGTCTAAAACGCGAAGAACAAAACCGCAAAATAGTTGCATTATGATTTCAGTTTAGAAACTCAAATATTTGCGTATCAACTCATATGAACATTTTTGCAATAGTAATTAAATTGTAACACTAAAATTGGTCCAGGATTTTTGATATAAAAGGACCCCCAACCCGTAGTTCAGTCAGATTGTGGCTCAGCTTCAAACACCGCAGCAAAATGAAGTTCGCATTGGTACTAGTCGCTGCCTTGGCAGTTGTTTCGGCATCATCCGCCGCTGCCCCTGAGAGCGTAAGTAACACAACTTGTTCTGATATAAAATACTTTTGACGGGAAGATTTTTTTTAAATTTACATGTTGATTTTTTTCTTGTTGGATTAGGAATCTAGTGAGATCACCCTCCTTAACAAGTTGAGCAAATGGTTCTCCTTCCAACTCCCCCTTTTCGCCCCAATCCGGACCACCACCACCAAACGTCCAGCGGCTGCTAGGACCACCCCAAGACCAACCACGACCCGCAGAACTACCACAAGGAGGACCACCACCACCACAACTTTGGCTCCAGAACCCGAGCCGGAACCAGAGCAGCCCGAAGAAGAGGTTCCAGAGGAACAACAGCCAGAGGAATCCTCCCACCCCAATGCCGACATCATGAACGCTTTGAATGAGCTGTACAACATGGAGGGACTTAGGGAAATGCTCCCACCTCTTTCCGAGCTTCTCAGTGCTAACCCCAACCAAGAGGAGATGCTCAACAAGCCCGTTGGTGAGCTTGCTGATCCCTTCACCCTCAACCTTCTCCAGAGCGTCATGAACTACATCATGTCCAAGCCACCAGGTTCCGTCAATCTTGATGACCCCATTGACATCACTGCTGACGGAAGCTCTGTCTAATTTCATTTGACTCGGCTAATCACTCCAAACAGATTATTCCAATCTATGATGAACGTTTACCTGATGACTTTCTTCTCTTTCTTTTTTACACGTTGACCCTTGTCGTATTGTAATATAAATGTAGTTCGTAAGCTCCCATTTGACAATAAAATATGAACTGGGATTTGCTAAAAAAAACATTATTTTTCCAACTTTGATGCAGTCATTCACTAATATCATAATTTTCATTTAACTGCATTACATTATAATCAAAGTGATGCCAATTTAATCATCATTGATGAGAAAAGAATTATGAAGACGATTAAGATTTTTAGTACATTCAAGGTGACCTTAGCCAAGCCAAGTATTGTGAAAGCACCTGGCTACCTTCCTCACTTCCTTTTTTTCTGCAAATAAGAATGTACTCGTATATATATGATCCCTTTCTTGATCCACATAGGTACGTGGATATGTATCACATATATATGCTATACTGCTGAAAGGCATGCCAAGAAATACTCATTTTAGAAATCAAGCAATATCCTACAATCCTACCAATAATCAATAAAAATTATCCGATTTACCATTGCGACATCAATATCACGGCAAGGTTAGAGTTGAGGAATCAATCTCGTTCTCATAAAATTTGACAATGGGCTGGTTATACAAAAATATATAAGGATGGAAGAAGGACTTCTTAATATTTTATGACATTAAGCCTGCAACGTAGTTTTTTACAATGATTATGAAAGCACCAATATTTTAAGAGGTTACGGGAAGTAAGATGCTCGTAATAAAATGGAAGCGTACTTTCCAAGAAGCTTTACTTTCTTATCTATCTTGCCGTCATTGGATCCACATCCTTTAAGACACACCAAGGGAAGTTTTGTTATTCTTGCCCTCCATACTGCCATTTGGGTTGAGATAACTGTATTATTCTAAATACATACAACGATGTTAAGCGGAAGAGTTTATTTCCTGCTCAAAACTGCTCTCCCCATTTTCAGTTACATTGGCGCAGTTTCCTTTACATACGATCCGAAAACCCGTACCATTTCCAAGTCCCCCCGAGCTCTCAAACTGGCTCGGTATCATGCACTCAACTCCCTCCTAACTTGTTTTTATCTGATTGTCCAATCAACGAGATTCCATTTTCTGAAGGATTACAATCAGTTTGCATTGGCTTTCGCTACCCTTTGCATGCTCCTGCTATTCTTGCAGTTTTTTGCACTTACCGTGTTGAAATCTGAGGAAATGTGCACACTGGTGAATCGACTATTGCGGTATTTTGCCTACATAAATCGTGAGTTTTAAAGATAAACAATTACTTTTTTTTAAACATTTTACAACATTTTTGGTAATATTATGTGTTGACAAAGTACCTATATAGCTAATTCTTTCCCTCTTGTACATAGGTCAATACTTTCCAGGGCACAACCCGAATGAGAGTCGTCGCACATTGATCCTTGACTTGTTTGGATCATTCATCATTCTGATTTCGTCTGGAGGTTATTTGTTCTTTTCTGCTGGACTGATATTCTTCCCCCGCTTGGTTATCTTTTACGGCTACCTGGTCCCCACATCATGGCCGGTTTTACTTCAGCTACCTCTTTTGTATCTGCCTTCACCTTACCTTGCATTCATGGCCCTGTGCATTGTAAATGTGTTCCTTGAGGTGGTTTATTATTACGGGATAATCATAATCCCATTTTTTTGTCCAGGAGTTTCGTCTGGACCGGAAAAGGTACAGGGCTCTAAAAAAACTGCGAAAGCCAGATAATCTAATGCTGGAATACAGAGCAGCTCAAATTTTACATCAACAGGCCATAGACTTCGTGGGGGTGACTCTCGTCCCAAGTCAAACAATTGCCACGAAGCTGTTGGTAGTCTCCGTGTATACTGTGGTTAGGCATGGGGACATTATGACAACTTTCTCCAAGTTTCTTTTACTCTCCTGGGCGAGTTTGACTGTGATTGGGATGAGCCTGGGCTTAATGCTTGGAGGCTACTTGCACAGGTACGGGGTAAAAATCTTGGAATCCTGGAAGTACCATCAGTGGAATAGCAGAAGGGACAAGGTGCTCATGAATAAATTCAGATTATCGTGCAAGCCGCTGACCATCCATTTCCAGAAGACGTATACGGTTCGGAGGCTGACGGTTTTGAAGTTTATTTTGGCCTCGTCCAAGGGGATTTTTAGGACACTTTTAGCATTGTAACTCTGTTGTGTAGTAAGTACGTAAATAGAAACGTTGTACATAAATTAGATTGAAAGCAAAAAATAAAATTAATGTTAAAGACGGATTCGGCCCTACTTTCTATAACAGTTAAGTTGAATTCGTTCAACACTTTGTGTGTTTTCCCATCCATTCTACGTTCATATTCACAACAAGGTTGACTCAATGATGATGGTTTTTTCCTCTAATGATGGCAATTATGTATGTACAATTCACTAATGATAAACTCATGACAATAAAACTCGCAAAAACCTTGACTTGACTTGACTGGCTAATTAAGACAGAACAAGTATAAAAAACGGGTAAGCCATATTTTCATTAAAGTTAAGAATGAGAAAAACATTATTCATTTATTTTGGGCAAATGTGTCAAAGAGGTTTCTCATTGAGGATGAAAAAATAATTGCGTAAAAGAAAGGTGCATATATTCTGTTTGTTAGTTTTAACAATGCAATACATTAAAAACTGCGAAAGATGATGATTGTTGATTTCCGCTCCACGATGGACTTGACAAATTTCTACAAAATTTACTTCGACTTTGCATACTTTCTCTTCATTTCTCCCTTCCGGTTTGTCCGTACCCAAACAAGGTTAAGGGGTGCGAGGGAGTTCCAGGTGAGGTCATTTCTTCCTCAGAAGATCATCTGCGGTTTTACTTCCTTCTTCACACTCTTCCGACTTATGTCAGAAATTCGGTATTCCATCCCAACAAATTCCAACGATCCCACCCAACACTTTTTGCTGATGCTGAGTATCTTCAGCGGTATCATCAAGTCAACAACGTTGAAGAACTTTTGGTGGGGCCAACGGCCATTTTTGGACATTCTTGAATTCTTGGAAAGAAATCAGTTGAGCACTTTCTCCCTACCTTCGACTTTCACTCTGAAGGGGAAAGGTAACTTTGTAAATCTGGTTTGGAGAAAGTGGTCCCATTTCTTGATTTGTCTGGTCTACGCGAGTACGGCACTCCAGAAGATCCTCCATTCAATCCATAAAGCGCTTAGAAGAGATCAAGCAAATGGATCCGGTTTCTTGTCTGTGAACTTCAACGGATGGCTACAGAAAGTGGAGAAATCTGCCTGCTACAACTTTTTCCTCACCTCTGCCTCCAATGAAACCTGTTCCGGTTGGCGGGGAGCGGCGTCAACGGTTTTAGCATTGCCAGTAAGCTTGGGCTATTTCCAGAGGCATGTTCTTGGGGTATATTGCGATCTCCTCTTGTTGACCTCTGCCCTTACCTTGTGGTCGGCTGCGAAATGCTTTTCCCTGAAAATCTCAGAAGCTGAAGTGGACGACGAAGTGCAAGAAGTGTTTATCTTCAGGAAGGAACTAGTTGGGAGAATGAAGGCACCCCAATGGGAGGACATGTTCGAACACATGAAAGCTCTCCAAAAGCTGACAAAGTTGATTACAAAAGCGGTTGGGAATCATGTCACATTTTTCATTCTGGAATCCGTCGTATATTATTCGACCCGACTGGGAGAGACTTTCGCTGAAACGGAAGTAGGATCCCATGACTTTTTGAGGGTCATTCGACTCGCATTTTATTGCAGTAGTGCGAGCGCCATTCTGGTCATATCGGCGGATGTTTCCCATCAAGTATGAAATTATCATAATTTCTATAATAAAAAAAGCATGTCCTTCATTATGCAAATGCTTTCTGATTAACTTTTTTTTTCATTATTTTAGATGAACTCGCTAAAATCTTGGCTCTCAGCGGAAAAGAACGGAAGGTTCCTATCGCCCACTCAAATTCAAATCCTATTGAATGAACTGGACACTCACACAGTGGCCATTAGGGGAAGTGATGTTTTCCCAATTACGTATCCTCTTCTTGCCAATGTAAGGACAACAATAATAAACAACTATAGTGCAATTAATTTTTTAAGCATTGTTGATGTTATTTCTCAGCCAAATTGAATTTTTTGTTTGGTTTTAATTGCAGATACTGAGCATAATCATAACCTACTTCATAATTTGCATTCAGAAAAGTTAAGAAAACACAAAAAATTAACGTTCCCCTTTTAATTTAGCTGCTTCTGTCAATTTTATTCACTGTGCACTTCACAACATCATTATACAATTGCAAAATAGGTAATTAGAAATAGCTCATGTCTACTTTAGGCATCGTTATAACAAAAACAGTTCAATCATTTTTCGCCATTTTTGTGGCGTCCACAACACAAATTGATACGCAAGTCAATCAATATAATTGCACCACATACGGTTTAAAACGACACGAAGAAAATAGCTCAAGTGCATTAGATTCGTTGCAGCGGAATGGATTTGTTAATTTAATTTCCCATGATGGAGTTGACAATTTTCTACCAAACTTATTTTGACTTTGCGTACTTTCTCTGCATATCTCCATTTAGATTTTCCCGTATCCAAACAAAATCTAAAAGTTATAACAAGTTCCAACTAAAATCATTTCAACCTCAAAGGATCATTTGTGGGGTGAGTTCCTTCGTTACATTATTGAGGGTATTTTCAGAACTCCGCCAGTCGCTGCCCACAAATTTAAAGAATCCTACTCAGTACTTTCTCCTCATTCTCAGCATCTTTAGCTGGGTCACCAAGTCCCTCATGATGAAAAATTTCTGGTGGAATCGAAAAATCTTCCTTGATATTATATCATTCTTAGAGAGAAATGAATTTTATGATTTTTGCCCAACTTCCGGTTTCATTCTCAAAAGAGAAAGTCTCTTTGTAAACATGATTTGGAGAAAGTGGACATACTTTATGCTTTGCCTCATCTATACTAGCTTTTGCTATCAGAAAATGTTTTCAGAATTTCTGACAAATGCTGAAATAATCCCTTCTGATTGGTCGTCATACTTCATGGCATGGTGGAATAAAATGAGGAGGAACGCATGCTACGATTTCTTTCTTGGAAATGGAACCTGCTCAGGTTGGAAGGGAACAGTTGTCACTGTAGTAGCCTTCCCAGTAAGTATGGGATACTTTCAAAGGAGATTGCTTTCCTCATATTGTGATTTACTTTTGCTAACCTCCGCCCTCACATTGTGGTCGGCTGCGAAGTGCTTTTCCCTAAAACTTTCACTTAGCTACATGGAGGATAAAGGACCCTTCTTGAGACAGGATCTATTTAGGAGAAGGGGAGGACGACTCCGCTGGCAGGATGTGGTTGCTCACATCGAAGCCATGCGGAGACTTGCCAATCTGATTGTAAAAGCGGTGGGGCATCATGTGACGCTATTTTTGTTGGAAACTGTGCTCTACTATGCCACCGCCATTGACGAAGTTTTTGTGGAAGGGAACGCGCTGGACTTTGTGAGGATCCCGAGACTGGCTTTCTACTTCTTGAATGCTTGTGCCATCCTTCTCATCTCGGCTGATGTTTGCCATCAAGTATGAAATCAAAACTAATACATAACTTTTAATATCACGGTAAGTATTTCCGCACTAAAGAAAAATCCTAATTTGTTTTTACCGCTTTCTCCATCTTCGATCACAATTAGATGAACTCGATAAAATTTTGGCTATCGGTGGAGGAAAGCAGAAACTCCCTCACAGCCAGTCAAATCCAACTTATTTTGAATGGATTGGATGCTCACTCGGTGGCTATCAAAGGAAGCAACGTCTTCCCAATTACATATGCTCTACTTGCCAATGTAAATACTTTTCTAGATTTCGGGAAGAATATAAATGCAAATAACATACATAATATAAAATAAGTCGACTAGTTTATGGTTGCTATTTTAACCCGTGGTCGAATTTTTTTATTTGCTTTTTGCAGATGATGAGTGTGACAATCACCTACTTTGTTATTTGCATTCAGGTTTAATCAATATTTGCTCGTCATTACTAACTAACCTATATGCATTTTTAATGTTTACCTGTGTACCTTTCTTCTAAAAATACAACTGGTCGGTAGCCTGTAATAAATAAAAATCGAAAGCCATGAATTCGCAGTTTTCTTTCCCGGGTCTTTAAATATAGAACCGAACCCCTTTCATTTTTTTTACCAAAGTGTGGTGGCACTTCCCAAAGTACGATAATTTCAGAATGTTTCTCCAAAATCATTTCACACTGTTGTACTATCTGGGAGCTAGCAATATAAAATCCAACGGTCTCTACTCCCATGGGATTGAACGCTTCTTAAAAACGGTAACGTTTGCATTTTTTGGTAGCATTATTTCTTGTAAAGTATCATCTTATCATATCAAATATTACTATTCCAGTGAATTAATTGAGGATTAATCCGCTATCTTACGTTGATAATCTGTACATTTAGATTCCATTTATTTTCATCAGTATGATTGCAATACTGGACTCGTTGGAGTCAATCCGGGTTCTGGGTGCAATCACAAATGAATTAGGAAACGTGTTTCGAAGACTGACCATTCAATACACATACCTTCGACTGTACATCCGAATTTACTTCTTACTTTTTTTAATTTTCCGCTTCAGAAAAGTTTACTCCGTTTTCAAGATATATGACGAGTGGATGATTTGCCAAGGTCATTCTTCTCCGTCAAAGGTTAAAGCATAAAATTATAGTCTACACCTTAAATAACAGATCCCAAATTCCCCCCCAATAAATTCTAAAAAATCAATTATCTTCAATCAACAGATTTCCTCCTATCTTACAGTTCTAAACTTGATTGTAACGGTTGGGCATACGGTGACCTCTATATTTTACTTTGAAATCTTATGCGGAAAAACTTTAATTGAATGTTCAGTTAAAAAACTGCTTATCACGAGGTCGATCTCAATCCAAGAAACATTCTCATTCTGGAAAGGACACAATAACAGCTTCAACTTGTACTGTCCAAAACAAGTCAATAATTTACATAGCTTGGAACTTACTCCTACATCTGCAGTTTTAGGAGTGTTCGGAATTTTTGTGACCATTCTTGGTCCACTTCAAGAAATCCTCTTATGCGAGATTATGTTTGCCACGGCACTTGATATCTATCGGATGTGCAATGATTTCAAGCAAATGATCATAGAGAACAGGAGAGACGCTAAAATGTTTGGCGAAAAATTGGACCACCTTTTGAATTCGTATGAGCTATTAAGAAAAGTGATGTCAAAAACCAATGCTGCATTCCAGACTTTATTTATGTGGATCCATGCATTTAATTTAATCATTTGTGGCTACATTTTGTTCAACGAGATTAATCGTGTTGGGGTGGACTATTTTGGTCAATTTTTGGGATTGTGGTGGATTGCAAAAATTGCAATTGCTTATGTGGTTGCCACTAAAGCGACCAGCGTTGTAAGTTCCAGTTTAACTAATATCATCAAACTTGATTGTTTAATTCACTGGTGCATTAAGTAATGATGTATTTAATGAACATTCTTCTTCTCATTCTTCAGAACAAACTGTTTAGAAGATACCTGAAGGATTTGTGCTGTAAAAGCAAGCCGGAGTTTCTGATGATTCCAAATAGCAACATGAGATATTTCTGTATTTTGGATGATTTGTCTACAGAACCGCTGGGGGTCGGGGAAGGAAACTTTTTTATCGATGCATCATTCATTTTGAAAGTGAGTGACATAATTATATAGTGACATGGTATTGTCATTGACAAGAAACTTCAATATTATTAATGTTGGGGCAACATGAGATTTTTTTTGTAGTTTATAGGGATCGTTTCGTCACTGTTCATCTTCTTCGTCACGTCTACATCGACGGTTGACAGAACGCCCAGCCCAACGTAATCAAAGACGTCGTGTTTCTGTTCGGATTCATCTGATCAACAGTTTATTTCTTCAACAATCAAGATCGAAGCCAGTTACAAGAATGACATTTTAATTTCCAACATAACATATCATAGCCAACTCGATACCTTTTTTTATTGTTACAATACAATTATGATACAATGTGATACATGACATGACTCAATTTTTTTTGACCAGACAGTTTCTATTATCTTGAGTAAATGGTATTGATATCGATGACATTTTTTTTAACTTAAAGTAATTAAACCGAACGTGTTGTTAAATATAAGTTGAAGCAGTATAGTAGGAGTATACTAATAGCAGCCAGAACTGCAGCGAAGGACATCGAAAAGGACGGTGTGGTGGAGGAAGCTGAAAATGAAGTTGTAATTTTTTTTTAATGCATAATGTTTCTTTCTCTCTCAAATTGTTTTTGTTAAGGGATTGTGTTGGATTAAAAATTTGGATGATTTACAATAGGTTTTCTGCGTGTGGTGGTGGATCAAATGTG
>JAQIWX010001259.1:0-10943 GCA_034696785.1 Lepidocyrtus cyaneus
CAATTTACGTGTTTGTTTGGGTTGGGCCAAAAAGCAAACTCACTCAATCGATGCGAATGCGATGCAAGGAAAAGAGCCCATTTGCCTATAGCTCCCGTGCATTTCAGATGCATTTTCTCTCTCGTTTCTGGAGTTAGTTGTTTACGTATTACGTAACGTATAGCACAGGGCTATACCCTCTAAGAAGTTTGTTTTCAATTTACTTAAAGAAAGTAGTCAACTGTTTACTTTTCCTTCCGGTTTTTCTCATATCTTTGAAGAATCTTGACTTTTAAGTTGAGTCGGATAGTCGAATCCGATCTTTTTCTCTGCACCTGCCGCCGGGATTCCGTTGGAATCCAAATATATTTATTCGGAATCCGAAGTTTTATTAAAGTGGACTCACTCGGACTGCTGGTAGACTCCTCGGCTTACTAATTTCCGTTTGTGGTTTTTGGGAGGGTTTATCGATAAGAATATGGTAGGTTTATTTCTCCTGGCTGACTGCTGAGAAGAAAGTGAAGCTCATTAATTAATTAGTTAAGTGGTAAAGATAATTGTGCTCAAACACAAGCACTGCCTGAAAAGAAAGAGGAAAGAAAAGGTTGAAGGTGGTGAAACCTATTTGATTGTTGATTGTAGTTAATTGTGATTGTGTAGGATTGAACGTTTCAAACTTCAAGTGTGGAATTAGGATTAATATTTTTAAAGTTCAAAAAGTTGGTTATGCTTTTTGTGTTTTAATTTTCTTTGGTTTATTCTTTTTAATTTGCAGGACGCAACGGTGACCACCACAAAGACGACGACAATGACCACCCGGAAGCTGTACGGCCGGGATCTTTCCGAGTATGAGAACATGGATGTGGATGACCTTTTGGCTCAGTTGACGCCAGAGGAGCTCGACATTTTGTCTCGAGAAGTGGATCCAGATGTAAGACACCTAAAAAATATAGTTTTGTTTTCATTTAAGATTTAATGTTCTGTTGTAGAAATAAAGCTGCTAATGAACTGCTCAAGATGAAGTGGGAAGAAAAAAAGTTGTCTTGAAAAGAAGCCCATTAGTTTACGTCTACTAGTTCCGAACCAAAAATCAAAGCAAAGCTGGTGACAAGGAATTGTTTTTGTTGGGAAGGTTATGGATGGAGCTTCAAAAAATGCTTAGACTTCAGTTATTACGAGCAGGGATATAAAAAAGCTGTTCGAAACAGTTAAATGTCAAAAAGTTATAATAACAAGTAGAAGCCAAGCTAAGGCTAGGATGTGGAAAGATATTTCATCTCGTCTTATTATACTGTTGAGTGTTCCGAAGTTGTTCCCGTTTATTTTTGGAAATGTGTTGTTTCATGTGTACCTTAGCTTTAGCTGATAGGTGGAGGATTGCTGACATTGCTGTACTGTGTACATACTTGAAAGAATATTACGTACTCTTTTTTGTTTTAAGTAATGATTGACGAGAAATGTGAAGGAGGAAGCGTCTTTTCGAACCTAATGTGAATTCAGCTTGTTAGAGTAGTTTTTTCAATGTCACTGAATGTCAGAGAGTTTTTAATGAGAATTGAGAAGTGTCACCGGAACATATCTGATAGCCTTGATCTTGTTTTAAGTTTTGTTAAATGGATGGATATAGTGCAGCCTTTATATATTTATTGATATCTAAGTTGTTATATAAAAGTGAGTTTTTGACGGTGGAACCTGCTGACTAATTTTTGAATTGCTTCTTCTTCAAGGATTCTCTACTCCCTCCTGATCAACGTACCAGTTACTACTGTGAGAAAAACTCGACAGGCCCTTTGAATAGGAGGCAGCTTATTGATCACATCAACAAGATTGCTCTTGAAACTCCTGACAGGCCAGAGTTGAAACCCTATGTCCCTGGAACTGTCCGGGGAAAGAAATGGATCCCCCCAGAGAGGCCAATGACAAAGCAAGAGGAAGAAATAAGGGTGGACATGGGTGACGAATATGAAAATGCTCTTGAACAAGCTACGGAAGAAGAGATTGTTGACCTTGCTGGTAATTTGACAAAAAATAAATAAACGTTTTCGTGAGACGAGTAAGGGAGAACGGAACTATCGCCGGTGAAGAATATTTCGATGTTTAAATATGAAACATACATTATGATTTCAGCTATTTTGGGCTTCCATTCAATGATGAATCAGGAGCAGTACCATACTTCCTTGACCGGAAAGGGAAAGGTGTCAGGAGGTTGGAACGGTGTGGCGAAAGGATACGTGCCGAAGGCCTTGCCCTTTGAGCCACCAAATCTGACAGATGTTGAGAAATCCATTAAGCAGCTGGAAGA
Source organism: Lepidocyrtus cyaneus (assembly GCA_034696785.1). Classification (NCBI taxonomy): domain Eukaryota; kingdom Metazoa; phylum Arthropoda; class Collembola; order Entomobryomorpha; family Entomobryidae; genus Lepidocyrtus; species Lepidocyrtus cyaneus. Next base: position 2,282 of record JAQIWX010001259.1, read on the forward strand.
AGACGACTACAATCTAACAAACCTGAATCTCAATAATGTTCCCGTAAGTCCTTAAAAGTACAATTGTCACAATTGAATTGGAATTGTCGAAATTAAATGGATAGAGAAAACTGATGCGTTGTTTCCATCTTATGTTTAGGTATCCGACCATCAATTTGCCGCTATGTTTGAAGCCCTCAAAACAAACACCAACTTGGATACTCTCCTCCTGTCCAACACGGGATTGTCAGAGAGGTCAGGTCTACTGTTAGCAGAGGCCCTTGCTGTCAACTGTTCTCTACGAACTGTTAGGTTAGTCACCTGCAGATTAGTTAGTCCCTAAATACATATATTTTGTAAACAGATGTACTGAATTGTTATTTTATTTCATTACAACAGTTTGGAAACCAACAACTTGAGTTCTACAGCTATGGTGGCTCTCTTCAAAGCTATGTTGGGGACCAAATATTTGGAAGAATTTAGAGCATCCAACCAAGTAAGAACAATCTATGTATCTATAAGATTCTCATGTATAGAAGCTTAGCATTGTACTCTGAAGGTAAACAACAAGTTGTACGATCGCTGTTGTTAGGTATAGTACAGGGCGCCTATGCCAAATTACTACGGCGCAGTGTCGAGTTCAGAGAATATTAAGAGATAGATTTAAACTACTACACGTCATGTTTTTAATGACAGGACTGGATTATTCCAAGATACTTTTTTTTACCAAGGAGGTATCACGTTTGTTAATATAAAACTGATAATTTTTTGCACATTCATTATAGAACCCTCAATGTACTTTGAAATTTTGATTCCTTGTTCTGTTTAAAGATTATTTACGAGGTAGTGGTGGTTGTTGAATTAGAGTAAAACGTTGGTAGTAAAAATTATTTCCATGCTAATGCTGAGCTGTTGATAGATTGAAACAAGGCATTTTAATATCCATAATTATTATCAGCAACATTATTATGACTCGTTTGTTTTCTTTTGCACACAGCGACAACAAGTATTAGGAAATAAAACCGAGATGGAGATCACCCAATTACTCGAGCAAAATCCAACAATCCTCCGCGTAGGACTCCACTTTGAATATAACGATGCCAGGAACCGAGTAGCAACCCATCTGCAGAGGAACCTTGATAGAAGTAAGTGGCATGTCCGACCTGCCTTACTTTCCTTCCCATTAATTCATGTCATCATCATGTGACGATATTAAATGATCAGAATTACTCATTTCACATGAAAATAATGGTCTACACCAAACAAAGGAAGACTTTCGGTTTTGGGTGTCAGTCGGCCCAGAGAAAGCAATTTACTCCACTCAAAATAATGCTCACTCTCAGCGAATATGAAAAAGGTGACAGGATAGTGATTTACTCCAAGGAAATAGGATAGGGCAAGCAGCGTGCAGGGAATTAACCGAAACAAGGTTAAATTGCCCATTTAGGAGGAAGAGAAAAGTGGTGTTTAGTTTTAATAGATCATCATGTTTTATATATCTACTTAATCAAATGCATATATCTTTAGTCCAATGCATTATAGCTATATTTTCCTTTTCGGATTTATATTTCGATGAATAGTACGATAAAAGAATAATGAAGGCATTGAAAGCAAAAATGGCGAAATGGTGGTGGCTTCAGACTTCCTCTTTTTGATTTGTTATCAAAACCCATCAAAGCCATGTGCAAGTCGAGTTGTAGTATTTACAGAGAAACAAGGATGTTTTTTGGATCTATGCGTGTATAAACCTCTTTCGCCTATTGCCAGACCTTACCGCGCAGACAACAAGCAATTTGTATTAGTTTAGATAAAATAACATGTTTCGAAGAAAAAAATGTTTTTAAAGCAGGGAATCTATTTAGTTGGAGTTGCAGGATCGGACAGTAGAACATTTCACTTTGAACAAAGTCATTCTCTAAAAAGGCTGGTTGATGCCATGCCATATTTTTTTAGTCATATCAGAGCCAGGCAAGCAGCAAACAGTAGCAAGTAGGAAAATAGACTGAAGCAGAGCGTAGCAGTTGTTGCCCTTTGCATTTAAATCTTGTCGAAAGTGTTCTTGAACATATATGGCTTCCTCGAGAGAGTTTTGGAACGTTGTCAATTTCTTGTATTTTTACTGGCTACTGGCTCAAGATGTTGTTCGCGTGAACAAACGTCGTTGTCTATCGTGCAAGATTGCCGATTGCTTGCTCCGCGTAAAAAAAGGCTCGTACGTAGGTAGGTATAAGTAGTACGGAACACAAAAAAAAACTTCAACCAGTTCGGATTTTGATTGTAGCAATTTTTAAAGGAATGTTTGCCTATTCTATTGCTTGAAAAAATATTTTCTTTCAACAAAACAAGTGGAGAGCTTTTTTATAGTTAGCTCCCCAGTTTTTACTTTTTACTACTTAAATAATTTTCCCAACTAAATCTTTCACTACGGCTAGGGTTTTGTATATGCCACCGCAAGACCAAGACCACCGAGAACAAAAATACATAAAAAGATTATTTTGCCAGAGAATATTTTCTCAAGGAAAAATTGAAATGGCAGTGTTATTACAATTTAATCAATGTTAGGCTAGCAAAAAATTACGAAGATGCTTGTACAAAAAATAACCAAGCAGAACCAACAGTATATTTTTTCAATTTCTGCTGATTCAGCTCAGCAAAAATCTAGAAAAACTACATAAAATTTCAGAAGTTATCTCGCAAGTTATTTTTCTTTCTCTCTGACAGGGATATTTTTTCATTAAGGGGTTTTCTTTCCATCCGTCCACTTAAGAAAGTTGTTTTGTTACTGCCGGTACGATGGTATGGCATGGCATGCAATCACCCTCCCTCCTGGCGCCATGAGGTTATATGACTGGCTATAAAGCAAAAAGAAACTAAACCATGCAAAAATATGATGGGGTATTTGCATACAGGTCACCTCCAATTATCAAAAAAAAAACTGTAGGATTGTCATTTGAAGGTTCATCATTTCGTTGATCATCTCATCTCGCATTCACCATCAGCTTTTTAAAAAAAAAATTGCACAAAATAATCCGGTATTTAATATTGAGAGTAAAAACATTAAAATAATAATAATTTTCTTCCATTCATCTATCTTTCTAGAATGTAATTTATGTAAATAAGTAAAGTTCGTATCGTTTCTTTAATTTTTAAAGTATTTTTTTAATTTAAGTAATTTAATTGTAATTTTACCACCTTCTTCTTGTGATTCTATCTTTTTATTATTATTTTTTTTCTATTCTTTCTCTTTCGTGTCTTTGTTCACTTCCTACTTCTTCTTCTACTCTACTCACTTCACTACTACTACCAACTACTATCTATCTACTACACTACTGCTCCCTTTACTACTGAAAAAAAAAACTGAATTTATGTGGGAATGTGAAAACAAAAATCTCGATTATATATATCCATCCATGTGTGGATATATGTGAAGAGCGTCTTGAGTTAAAAGTGAAGCTTAGGAAGGACGCTGACGGAATCCACATTGTCGAGACAAAATGAGCGCATAAAGATGCAGTGTAAGACATACCAAAAGTAAAAAATTAAGAATGAAATGCGGTATTAAAATAACTTTTAATTATCGGTTTGATAATATAGAGGAATGTTAATTGCTACTACATAAATAAACAATTATGTTTGTGTATGTACGCTTTAATTTTGTGTGGGTGGTCCGAGAGTTCATAGTTCATATTTGTCTAGTTCTAGTCCACCACTTTACGAAACATGCAAAAAAACCTAAGCCAAGTCCTGATCTGAGTTGGCTTCTTTTTTACACATGCAGCATGCGTCAAGTCAAGAAGATATTTTTGTCCGAGAGCCACAAATAACTCCCCTCTGCTGGCTCACCAAAAATCCCGATATTAATGGATGCTATTTAGATGAACCGTAAAAAAGCAAACTGACTGTCATTATTTGTCAGACGTGAATGTGAACAGCCCCCTTTTTAAAGTAGTTTCACCTTCATCACCCTTTCTCTTTTTTATAGTCTCTTGTAGTATTTGTCCTTATGATGTCCTGTATATAATTTTTCCCTTTATGCTTTTGACCTGAAAGTTAAGTTTTATGAACTTCATCATGACCTTTTATACTTTCTCCTTGAACACGAAACTTTCACTCGTCTTTTTTCTTTTTGTTTTCAAGTACACACGGGTCAGCTTTGGTTCTATTAAACCGGCTATTGAACATCTATTCAATTTGGTTTGTTAGGCGGCTACTCAGGTCATGTACATTAAAATTAAGCTGTACATAAATTTCAAAATCGAAGGTCGAATTTTAGTACGTCACAGTCGCATACCTAGTCATGTAGGAAGAAAGTTGGGAAGTGAACTCTTCTAATATGGTGGGTAAACTAAACTGGTTAAATAATCGTATTAGCATAATCCTCAATTTTGTTGAGTGGGTGTAACTAAAACTAGTCTCATACACGGATTTCGGCGCATAATGGAAATAGGGATGGATTCATTAGGTTAGGTACATTCTGTTTTAATATCATTGACAATGAGTGAATTTTAATGTGTATATTTTTCAACATAACCGAGTGATTTCAACTAATTCTGGTTTGTATCATGATTTGATTTGTTCATGATGATTCGATGATCAACTAATCGTTAACTTTCACTCTATAACTTTCACTTAACTAAATGCCTTCTCTTACCTCTTCTTTGAGTAAAATATTAGGTAGGAAGTGAAATATTTCTCTCTTAAAAACAATAAGTCTCTTATCTAAATCAAAATCTACGCATGTGATAAATTGTTGATTGTTGAGTGACACCTTTATTATGTGAGTGTTTTCTCTGGAGTAAAAAGGGAGTGCAGCCGTTACACTGCATTTCCGATTTTTCTGTAACAATAATTTGTATTAATACTAATCAATCTCTTGCATGTTGTGTGCAACTCTTTGTGTGTTCCTTTTTGCAGTTCGTCTGAAACGGATTGGTCGTGAGAGTAGTGAAAAGTAGATACAAACAAACACACCCTCTCTGTGAACATTTTTTCTTCTGATCTTTCACAAATCCACCAGATCGCTGCCATTTTAAAAAACTTATCAGGTAAAGTAATCCATACAAAAGGTCTTTCCCGCAAACAAGCTAAAAAAACGCACATTTTAATCAGTATTTACTCTACTCTGCTTAAGCGCTTTAAAAGCTAACATTTTATTTCTATCAAACACATTTACATTTTTAATTCAATTTAATTTTCATTTACAATATCGGGAGCATATAGGTACAGCTTTTTAGTTACGGTAATGGGAAGTCTAAAGGCATACGCGCGTCATGATTTGTGTATAATTAGATACTTTCATTCAATCATACGACATGGTTAAATGTTTTGAAATAGTTACGCAAAACTGGACTTGAACTGAATGTTTCATACCTTAAAAAACACAATTCTGATCTACTTTTGTTTGTTTTAAATGATTTATTTTTCCAGAGCGCAAAACCAAAAGAATCGGTTGAATTTTCACACAACTTCGAGAAAAAAATGACAAAAGCAAAAAAAAAATATTCTCCCTTCTCTCTCAACAACCCGCTTTGTACTACACACAACTTGAAAAATCAATTTCAACACAGAGACTTTTTACAGAGACATAATTATAGTTACAATTAAGTACTACAATAGTTAGATTTTACTTACAAGTTCTTTAGTTCTATTAAGGACAGTGGAATGGAGTGACGTGATGTCCACCTTTTCAGTTCTGTTCCGTCTGGATTTATATCTATTGTGTATTATGTCTTCTTAAAAAAACAGTAGAAATTTCGTTAAGTGAATGTTTCCTTTTGTTTTTTATTTGTATAATTTGTCAATGTTTGTTTCGCACTCCAAAACAATTATGTCACCCCACCGTTGGGAAGAGTTGTGTCGTCGTTTTGGAGTTTTTGGAATCCAAGCGAGTTTTGGGTCTTGTTGATGTGCACCAAACCAAGTTATATATGTTACCTTCCCTGAAGTATGAAAAACCTGAAAGCACGCTCCTGTTCACGAAGAAAAAAGTTACAAAAAAAATTCTTTTTAAGTTTTAATTTCTAACTGTGGAGAAAGCAGTATTTAAAGAGAATACAGTAATTTCTTGATCTCCGAATTTGCATAAGATGACGGACCCCCCAGACATCACTCCAATGATGAGATCTCTCCCATACACCTTTACCAGAGAAAATACATCGTTAATTCAAGTGGACGAGAAGATAATTATATTTTTAAAATCTGAACTGAATTTGAAGACGCTTAAAAATACACACAAACAGGGACAAAACGACGCTTTTGTTGACACTGAAAATTGGTTGCATCATCTTCCGGAGATCAACATCACCTTCTTCGACAATTCGAAACAGAACTTGTTTTTTTTTATTTAAAAAGAAAAAAAGAGGAATGAATGAAATGATTGAGAAAAACTCAAGCTATGATATGCTAAAAAAGAATGGGGAGGGAACTGAGCAAACAAAATCTTTTAACAATTTTTAAAGAGACTGCAAGACTTATTTAAAAGGTAATTGATCAAACTTTATGTTGTTGGAAACTTCATAATTTTTTATTTTCATTTCTTGGTGAGTTTTTCTGTTTAAAAACACTTTTTAAAAATCTAATAACTTTAAGTAGAAAAAAAACTTTAATTAAGTGTTTACTTTAATTCGACTGATTTTCGAATAATCTTTTTTTTTAATAATCGTTATTTATTTTCCATTAATTCGACGAGCGGAAACTGTACAAACATGGCTATATTTTATACTGACAAAGCAAGAATACAGGAGTTTGCGTTTCTGTTTTACATACTTATAACTACGCAAATTTTAAAAAAAGTGTATTTTTTACTACTACTACCCACCTACTGTTGACTGACTTAACTGTAAATCGTAATCAATCACAGCAGCATTTTTTATTATTTGAAAACCGTATCTTGAACAAGATAGCAGTAATGTATGTAATGCGCATATAATTTGTGGCTGAGTTATTATTATATAATCTTGTATAAAAATGATACACTAGTGCATTGATAAAAGTAAGCTGGCAGTTAAATAATTATAAATAAGCATAAAGTATTTTCAGTATATAATTTGCACACAAACAAAACTTTCTCCTCCGTATCCACTTCCGTTACCCGAATCCTTTTCCATTTTACTTACCTACCCGTCCTTTTTTTGTCGCTGCTTGTTTTTAATTCTAAGTATGGCATGCTTGTAGCCAGCTTCAATTTTGCATGATGATGGTAGCATGTAATTAGCATGTTGAAAACTAGGAGCATGGTTTAAGTTGGAATGTGAGTTGCCTGAACTTTCCCTGGAACGTTTTTTTCTCTAACATTTTTTTTTGCATTGTTACTTTAATTTTTTTCTAGAACTTTGAAGAATCATTTTTTTTGGTAGTAGAATAGATTTTTGAGGTGCAGTAATTAGCAACACTCGTCACTTTTAGTCTCCTCCGTCCTCTTTTGGCTTTCTTCTACTGCACAACAAAGAATGTAAAAGACTACTACACACTTCAAACGGAAACAATTTTTGAGCTGCGGGAAGCATTATATTTTTGACATGTGATATGCCATGCGATGATGTAATTATACTTATGCCATGCGAACAATCTATTTTTGTGGGGTTATCGTCAAACTGCATTTTTACTGCAAAAAAATGCAAATATTTTTTTGTACATATTGAATTTGTATTGAGCTTAAAAAAGTGTTTACCAAGCTTGATAAGGCATTTGGGGATTACTTTAGTTTTTAGAGGTTTTTTGTTGTTGGATTGGATTGGATTGGGCGGTGGTTGAATATTCAAAGAAAAATGCCGAAAATTGCAAGTTCGAAAAAAAAAAACTACGAAGGATTCATTTACAATTTTGAATTTTTTTTTTTGCAATATTGATCCAGCAATATTGATTATGATTTGCGGGCTTGATTTGTTTGATTTTTTCTTCAACGATCACTTGCTTTCTGTAGAATCAGCAAGAACATGCAATGCAATTCGAAGCAGATATTCAACCGCATGAAGTGAAACGTAACTTATTTTTCTTTACAAACTGCTCAATTATATCGCTATGCTAAAAAAGTCTTGTTAGAAAAATCTGTTTGTTTTTTCAATATGAAATGCTAATTGGGATTCTTTTTATTGATTGACTTTATTTACAGCCCGCTTACGAAGAATGGGACGATTACCTCGTCAATTGCTAACACTTACATCGAAATGTGATTGAATCCTAATTAAACAGTTTATCACAAATCCGCAGATTCTAAGGAAGGATCCAATATCTGCAGAAGACATCATCATCATCACCTGCTTTACACAGGATGAAAGAAATTATAATTGCTTGTTAGTTTAAAAAGAAAAAAACTGTAGTCATTCAATATTTAGAGCACTTACTTGTTTGATTGATAAGTGTCCTCCTCAACGGCCCTCCTTCTCGTAGAGGCAGATAAGCAAAAATTGCTTTAATCTTTATAGTATGATATGATAAGGTTATAGAAAATCCGTGTTAAAATACACATTTTGTAGTGAATTTTTGTTTCTAGATTTTAGAATGTTTTATTGGTAGTTATATATATTACAAGGCAAGTGTTTGAAATGCAGAAGAAAATTAAAGTTTTTATAAAACTGTTCGCTAATGATGGTGGGGCTGTCCTCTCATTCTTCGTCAAAAACAAGAAACATCCAATCAAAGAAGCATAATTATTTGCACAGCTCTTTTTAGATGTATTTTATCA
>JAQIWX010001260.1:0-10938 GCA_034696785.1 Lepidocyrtus cyaneus
GATTGAATTAATTAAAACTGTCGTTCCTTGGTGGTTAATATATCACCAGGTTGTCAGCACACGAGTTAGCTTTTTTTCTTTTTTACGAGGTGATTTATTTCTTCGAGAAGAAATTTAATATATTTTGAAACATTTAAAATGCACTTGTGACGAAGAGATTTGTTTTCAGTGGAAAATAGGAAGAAAAACAACTATCCTTCATCTGGGAGAGAGAAATTGCACGATTTTGATTTTTATCAAGTGAGGCATACGGCCAACACATAATAATACTGTAAAAAATGGTAATAAATAGTTTTCCAATTCAATTTTCAACTTTTTAAAGAACAACAGTTTTCTCTCTCCCTCCATTTCTTACCATTTGTTTCTCTTTCTCTTATAAAATGAAATGGGTGCTGCCTTGTTCTGCTTCGCGCTTGTCATTTTTATTGAAAACATATTACTGCTCTGTTATAAATAACTTTAAAAACTTTTCTTCTTCGGAAAAATGAACTTTTACGAGCAAAAACTCCATTTCATTTAATGTGTAACATGATGTAACTATAATGCCACCTAAAATAGGCCACTAAAACATGTGTCAAATGTCATGTTCCATATTTTTATAATGCTCCTATTATGCTCAGTATTATGTTCCAGAAACCCAACCGTAAATTGTAGCATGGTTGAAGAGAAGACAATAACAGCTTTTGGACTATGAACTTTTCACCCGTAACATCACAAGAGAGAAGAAAAAACGAGGTGATGTGCAGGATGCAGATGGAGAAAATGCAACAAGACAACAATCACATCATCACACAGTCAAAATCACCTTTCAACAAGTTTTAAAAATCTTATTGTCCAACCAAAAACTATAAAAATTATCCTGTATGCATTTTTATCCAGTTCAGTTGTCAATATGTGAGCTTGCCTTTCTTCCTTCCCCTTTTTTTCACTTTGACCAGTAAAAGTCGTAAAAATTTATTCAAAAACATGATATTTCTCCTCGTATTCTTCTCCTCTTGTTCAGTTTTCATCAACAAACCGTTTTCACTGCTCTATAAAAAGTAAAAAATCTTTCCATATCTCCATCGGAGAAACGGATCTTCATTTAGGAAAGAAAAAAATGTGATTTTTATTGGTTTTCCAACATTTTCCTTGTGAAGTTCTGGATCTGGATAGCCTTCCGAGGGCAAATACGTAACCATCTACCTATATGCCTAGGCTTGAGAAATTCACATGAACTATTCTAGAACCGGGCCGGGCCGACAAATGACAATGGATTTTATGTTATGTTTTGAAATAAACGCATGTTGACATTTACGACTGGATTCTGTGCTCATTCTCTCCTTTTCCGCCCGGCAATGCTTATGCTCGAGCTATATCTAGAATTTCACCTGGGGAAAAAGGTGAACTCATTAAAAAGTTTATGACGATGGTTTAATGTGTTTTCATAACAAAAGCGGCTCTTTCTATGAATAGTAAAGTTGTGCTTGTTGCTTCTCTGTTCTCTCCATCTCGTATTGAAATAACCTTAAGTGCGGTATGTTCATTCGTGGAGATCGAAAAACCAACGTGCTGTTTGTGGCCCTTGTGTGTAATGTGATGTGATGAGATGTGAAATGATGGGAAATGGCAGACGAGCCATTACGGAAAGAAGCCGGAGCAATGGCAAAAGGCTTCTATTATTTTTGTATTTGATGTTGGCGAACAAGCCGGGCTGAGAGTCGAGCAAACGAATTAACTATCCAATTTTATGTGCTTTACCTTCGCTGGTTCGCTCTCTGTGTGGGAAAAATTGAAATGACTTCTTGGATAACTGGAAAATTCTTTAAAAAATAGCAAACCAAATAGAGAGAGCACAGCCATGGAACAATGCGGGAAAATAAAAATTGGAAAATAAAAAAAGAAACATGTCAATATTGATATTTGCTTTAAAGTTAGTTCACTTTTTTATTATGCATAAGCAAGCTTGTGGGAAAAGAAAGGGTACACATGTCAGCGAAATAAATACTTAGCTTTTGCAGAAGTTGAAATCAGCACCATCTACTCGATTTGTTGCATATTTAGCTAGTTATGATTTTCTTCTTCTTTTAAATAAACTTAAACCAAAATTGTAAACTGGTACATTGAATTGTTCTATGATTCTCTTCATAAAAATCATTGCATTACTTATTCTTCCCAGTCCGTTTTTGTTTTTATTATCTGCACCGAAAACCTAAACGCTTTGCACGTTTGTTCGTCGCTCATTCTGCTGAACACCACAAAAAATATGAGACTGGGCAGAATTAAGCAAGCGTTATTTATCCACTTTTCGTTTAAAGATAACTTCCGTTGTTCATCATCTCTTTGCTCATAATCCACATCATCCCAGCCAGGTATATCACCCCAGCCCGAAATATAATTATTATTGCGTGCATTTTCAGTTCATCTCTGGTAACAGCCTCTTTTTTTCAGAGAATGAGTCGTGACTCGCTTTCATGCACAGAAGGAAATACTTTTTTTCTCTCTCTCCCTTCCAACAGCTAAAATGATTGTCTCTTTAAGTTAACAAATTAAAATTTATCTGGTTGGAACGCCTCCTGTGAGCTTTCAAAGTTTACATTGTACACACTTGTTGAAAAGTTGTGGAGTTGGAGCTCGTGAGCAAAAAAAATAACAGATAGGTAATAGGTAGGTAGTACATTCTTCAACAAAAACAGAACAGAAACTTCTCAGAAAAATTCTTCAAGTCAACTTTTTTTTACAAAAAAATCATATGAAGAAGTTACCACTCCACTTATCTTATCGAGACGATATGGCTATAGGAAAGGCAAACTATTTCAGATCCAAGACCCATTCAATAAGCTCAACAATCAATTGTGGGATAATGCGGAAAATTGGAAATTTAATAAATTTTATGGCCATATCGCATCAGTCGAAACCAAACCAGGAGGGTTGAGCAATGCCCTGACTTAATTCAATTATTCATTTGACAGGACAAGTTCCAGCAAAAAAAAAACAAGCTAAAAAGTTTTTTTCATAAAGAACTTTTGCATCAAGATTTAAAACGTTACATGATTTTTTGTTTGTAAAAAATGAAAATCTGGAAGAATTTCATCTTTCTGTCTGCCTTTCTCCCTGAGACAAATATTTTTGTTGTTTGAGCTTGTTGCTTGAGAGTTGCATGCGAGACTGTACTAGTCTCCGGTCTCCATATCCAGTTCTTTGCCCACTTGCTGCTATATGGAACATGGATGGAACTTTATGATGACGATAATGATAACTACCCCGAGAGCAAACAGCCCCACATGATCCATCCATTTGAAAAATGAAACCGACCAAACCAGAACCAGATTATACAACACCAATAAATAGACGAAATAAAGCTACCTACTTACATAAATGAAGATAAAAAAAACTGGCCCTATAGTCAAGTAAAATCCCAGCGCATACCTAGATTTCACTTCATTTCATATTGCATCATCCTGGTCTGGTTCTTCATAAGGAGCAGGAGGACCGACACCGGCAGACCGACATGGCACCACATTTTTTTCAATAAAAAATATAAATTTGGAAGTACCTTATTGTTACTAGATCGTATTCAGAGGAAAAGTTACAACGGGGGTAGGAAAATTATTATCATGAATTTCATCATTATACTCCGATTTATTCAGAAATGAAGAGACGGAGCATCACCGTCCCCATCACTATTTGCTTTGCTCTGGCTCTTGTGAAGATGAAGAGTGAACTGGTTGAGGAAAGAAAGATTAGAAGAGAGAAATGACAGAATTAAGGATGACATTTAAGAGACCATGCTGTTTTTTGTCTGTCCTCCCATCTCTGTCCTACCTGAATTATATGATCCACAAATTACACATTCCGACAAAAAATATATATAATGATTGCCCAACCTAAGTTTGCCTGCTTTTGTGCTTACTTTTTTCTTTCTTATTTTCTGACTAGTTCAGAATACTCTGAGAAATGTAAGAAAAAGTTTTTTTTACTTAAGAAAGCAGATAAAAGGGTTTTTAGGAGAGATTCCTCTTCTGTGATAAGTTATAATGCTCACATATGCATACAAACATAATAATAACGATAATCATAATGATAATGTGGAATGGTGGTGGAGGAGCGAAAGATAATAATGGTGATGCTTATGCTTATGTGCTGGGGGCTAAGCAAGACTTCTGTGTGAACTGGATATTACAGAAAACCAGATTTGTGACAAAAGAGGGATTGTATAATTTATAAATTATTGTGTAGCAATTGTACTTACTTAGCAGATGAGTATGAACGGGAAAAGCAAGGTTTTAAGATTTTTAAGTTTAAAAAGTTAGACAATCTTTTGCATTGCTTTATAATTGTCATCTTTTCAGTTCCAAAGAAAAAAGTAATGAAAACTCTACGCATGATGCGATAGGTCGGTTCGGTATAGTTGTATTCAGGTCCTTTTTAAAAGAATTTGTAGCTACTATTGGCTCACAAACAAGATATAAATTTTAAACTTGCATTTAGCTAACAGTTTTTGAAAACTGTCATGTCAGTCTTTTTTGCAGACATTCAATGCTATTGAAGATGATGGTAATTCTAACGATGCTACTAATTAGTCAAGGAGCGACATCAAGGCAAAAAGTAACATAATGGCCATCTTTCATCACTGCCATTTCGACTCTCATCTCTTTTCTCTTTCTGAAACTAGCCGTTTTCAGCATTTATTTTTGAAATCAACTGTTGCAGTTGATTATTTAAATATAGTTGCTAATAATACGAAAGAAGAACAATAGTTAACGGGAAGTTTGGGTATTCATGATTGTCTTTGTTGTAGTCTGCTCAAGGCAGAGTATATGACTAATTGTGAATCCTTGTCCATCTCTTGGTTTGACAAGTAGATTCAGACAATGTGAAAACAGGCAGCTTGCATAAAAATACAACTCTCATTAATTAAAAGAATTTATGTACAATTTATTTCTAAAATACAAAATACCCTTGCATGCGGGAATCTCAAACCAAACCCTTACTAGTTTCTGCTTCTTCTACCAGTTATATTTGCGGGACATACATAGGTAATATCTGTAGTGATCTAATTTGAATAGGATTACATAGACTACGCAGATCATCAAACTCTTCAACACTTACTTTCCTTTTGAGAATGACGCTCTTTCATATTTTTACTCCTTTGATTACAAAGGCAACAGAGAAGTTGCATTATAAATTAAAAGTAGTCCCAGACTGTTCCAGGCACGAACAACTTGTCAGTTTTTGTCTTGAGAATTCCGAGGACTTCGTGAAAGGTTTCTAATAAACGTAAACAACCACAGCCAATTCGCTGTTTCTTTTCCGTCTGTCTGTCGGACTGGACTCCAATGACATCCATATCATATCCCAATCCTATTTAAATAGTAATAACAGCCTCATGCCGCTCTCCTTACTGACAATGGCTAATTGTTAAGAAAAAAGAGAATGCTTTATGGATGAAGAGGAGGGAATGAGAATATTAAATTAACACGTGCCGACAGCTAAAGTACAAATTATAATGGCCGCCTTTAATTAGTCCCATTGTGTATAATCCTCAACCTCTCATCATTGTCAAACTGGACTGTACTTACTTCTCATGCAATTTAATTATAGTAGTTCTTGTATATTCAAAAATGAAAACTGCATTTTATGCATATCACTGCAGTACTGCATACCAGCTCATTTCTTCGACCAGTGATTGTTTTCGGCTTTGGGTCTTGCGCCACAGTCATTTATTTACTATTTTAAGCAACTTCACAATCCACATTGTTATTATGATTGTTTTGCTCGGAGCGACCTGAAACTGATATATCATTGTTATGTGCGTTATCCAATCCAATTCATCCATATCCATAAACAATGCAATGCATAATCCAATCCAACCAACTTCATTCCAAAGCAAGAGCATTACTAACTACATAAATCCTTTAAGCCAAATTCCACTTGTCACTCTCCTAATTCCTCTTCATCTTCGGTCGAGAGATAAATTAATTATTTTTTAAAAACTATACATCTATCTTTCATTGCAACAATAACTTGTAACGTGTATCATGTTGGTATTTGTTCTCAATTAGGGACTTAGCTGCTGCCGCTGTTGTTACCGGCATTAACAAGTCAGCTCAGCTCATTTCATAATAACATATCTTTACGGAACTATGTACGTGCCTGGGTCTTACTGAGAGTGCCGACTCCATATTCAATTCACCACCGATGGTCATAGTCATCATCATCTCATATCATACTTTTTACATTGGTCATTATTGCATCTTATTGATAAATGCATCTAATTTTTATTTAGTGCGGATTGAAAGATACGATAAGATATCAATAAAAGAAATAGAAAGTCATATCATCCCTCTTATTATTAGGATCGTACTACCGATGTGAGACGAGCTGGAAGGCTGAAAATGGATCATGGATAGTAATCACAATCTCATTGATTCGGATCGGATCAATCATGTTTTATAACAAAAGGGGAGCCGAGAGCTGAAAAACAATACATCTGTACGACAATGACAATGCCCTAAAACCAAAAAATAAAACATACCGGCTCATTTCAAGCGTTTTTAATGCATTGTTGCACTAACTAACACTGGCTTCACGTTCACATTGAAACCGTATTGTTAAAATTACATCGTCATCATGTAAGGTTACAAATATCTCATTTTTCTTCATACGCTTGTGCACTATGAGCTTTTTTTTAGCTTACATAAATAACAATGTGCATAAAAATATCATTATGGGGTTGTGTCATTTTCTCCTCTCTCTCAGAATTTAAAACCCCTTGATTCTAATATATTTTTATGATAAGTCCAAGGCAATAATTTTTCTTCGGTGGCTTTACTGGTTTGGGACAGTCGGTGGTAAAGTTAAAAAAACTTGAGTATGAGACATACACCACGACGTTTTCTCTCTCTTCGTCTCCATATTATATTGTTTTCCATTCAAGTTCACTCTGAGTAATTACATGCGTACCTGTTTTCATCATATGAAAATACATATAAATACTGAAAGCCGAAGCTTTATGAAAACGCTTCTTTAAATAGCAATTTTTTTCGTTAGCCTTTGTCTCCTTTTCTTCTTGCTGTACAAGCATCCCCAGCCCTTTACTTTTCTGTCCTAAAAACTCCTGCTGACAATTTTCCCCTGCTTTAAATACTGATCATGATGATGAAGATGATGACGGTCATGCTCCCACTTTATTTAAAATAAATAATGTTTCTTTTACAAAGCTCTCATCCATATTAACTCACTTTAATGGTAAGTTATGGTAATTCCATTTTAAAGAGAATTGTTTCCTGATAAATCAAAGCGCTATGTCAGAAGGAGCGTGATGATCCTTGTAAGAAAGATCATTCCTTAATGTCATTTTAAAGTTGTGTTTTCGTAAATTGTTTTTTTTTTGCATTACGGTTTCTTTTTGAAGATTGACAGGACAAAGGACATCTACATTGGGGGGAAAGAGAAATATCGGTAGAATCAGATGACACAATATGCCACTTACAAGAGGACAACTTTCTACATCATTGACGAGGATCGCTGATGATCAGAAGGATAGGATTCGGAGTGCGATGTTAGCAACGCGTGAGATCATACTACAGGAGGATGACATGCTTTTTTCTTTTGTTTCAAAAAAGTATGGAAATGCCCCGGCATGATTAATCAAAAATCAGTGGAGTTAATGGTGGCCGTCTGATTTGGGTAAATAAGGAAGTTGTAATTGTTGCAGAAAGATTGAAAAATGTATTTTATTACTGCTACTAATGTAATGGGGCGGGAAATTGAATGTAAAACGATAGATGCCCCAAAATAATTATTTAATTACATCATTGACAAATCTATTTAATTCAATGGGTTTGAAATCATCGACAAGTTTGAATTCAGACAAAAGAAACTTAATACTTTCTATGTACCTAGCATACATAGATCGACGAGCTTATGATTACGACCATCCGCAGCAGACCCAACAGCCAGTAAAACAAAACAACACATCAGCCAATTTTATAAGATGTTGATAAGGAGTATACACGGAGAGGTTTATATTCTCCATGCCGGATCACGTTTTATGGGTAGGGTCAAAGGTTGTGCTCATCTCCAGCTGAGCAATATGGACTCATGTTGGAGAAAATTGTATTCGAATCACGCGACTTCTTATTTCTCCTTTCTTTCATTCCCATTCCTTGCTCCTCGATTATTATTTTTCACACAACAGCAGCAAAAAAAACAGGAGATCTCCGAAGAAATATATGTATTATAGCTTATATTCAGTCAACCTGTCCATCACTCTTTATTCATTGGCTAAGGAGGAGACTTTTAATAAGCGATTAATATTACGTGCCTAACTCTTAAAATGAGCCCCTCTCTGGTCCGTCGTCGGATTGAACGAGATTGGCTCAGTGCGATACTGCAATACGTACACTTTTTTGTTTTAGTTTTACCTTTTTAACCTGTCCAGTCCAGGTAAGACATGTCATGCATATTATCCTAAGTACAAAATCTTATCTCCTCGGTACAACAATCCCTGTGAAAAAAATATTATGAGTTGGCTTCAGCTTCAGCTTTTGCTTCCACTCTCCTTGAAACAAAAAAAAACTAGGCAGGTGATGTGATATAATATGCTACGGTTGATCTTAATATTTACACAATTAGCATACCCACTAACCTTGCTTGGTTTGGTTTTTAGAAGATTTTCTGGATGGGAAGAAATAAATATCACAATTCATATTTCTCATCAATACCGATGAGGATGACCTAAGAAAAGATCCATATGAAAATTATGTTTAAAAAAAACTTCTCCAGCTTTATGGAATATACATTTTGTTTTGTAAGTTACTACCTGGCTGGCTCCAAAAATCTGGTTTTTTACATTTCGTGCTTATTGGAGTTTGCATGCTTGGATCTTTAACAGATCCATATTGTATCATATTTTCTAGAGATAAGTTTGAATGAAGTATTTTTTGAGAAATATTGTGTAAACGTGATCCACGGTTTCGTAACAGGGGCAGGGTGGGGTGAATTATTGCCATCTGTAAAAGATTCCAAGGTGAAGTGGCATATTACTCCAATAGAGTAAATAATATCTATTTTCTCTAAAAAAATTCACGCTTTATCCATATTATCCAATTATTTTTCGTGAAATGATATCCTTATGAATCCCATTATCATAGTTATAGCTAAAAAAAATGCACCAATAATGTAGAAAAAGAAGGAGGCTGGAGGATGCAGGAAGCGTGTTATTTTTAACCGGAGTTCATTTTACGAATTGCTTGAATGAAGTGGTTTAAGAATTTGCCATTTCATTTTCCAAGAGCTTATAAACCACATATGTATTTCTATCCAATATTTGCTATTATACCTGTTTCTTTCAAGTCTGATGGATATATTTTTGCAAAGTAATAAATTCTCTTCAGAAGGATATTGCTTCTTCTTAAACATAAAACACCTGAGCAGAAACCGACGGACTGAGCTAATACCTGTAAAAATCATATTAGTTTTAAGCCCAATGTTTTGCGGTGAGCAAATAGATGTTTGCGTGCTGCTCTGGTAAATAGTTTTTTATGAAGTGATTCCCACGACATGAATATGCATAATTTCTATTAGCTATGCCCATTTAATTTTCGACATATTACTCCTTTTGTTCCACTCAAGGACTCCCTGTGACTGTTTCTTTTTTCCAACAAAGATTACTTTTCCTTTCGTATAAGTGGCATATATGAGAGGTAACAAGAGGAATAATATAAGTATAGCGTTACGGGTTGAACAATTTTCATGAGATGATGCAAAGGCAAGTTTGTCGGTGAGATTATGATGAAGATGAGGGAATGTTGGTGTGGTTGGTTGGTGGTGGTATTGGCGCAAACAAAATGTTTTTGGCATTCCCAAACAGCCCATAAATTCATCACGTCTCTAGTCAAGTGAAAAAATAATCTGTGCCATGCCATCCGTCCTCGTTGAGTAACTAGCCATTAAATCAATTTTCAATTAAACCAAAAAAATAACCATCTCATCCACAAAAATTGTATTTTATGCAAGGAAGAGAAATATTATGCATTCGCTAACTAACTATGTGGCCCATTGGAAAGCAATAATAATAATGGTAATGGCAATAATAATCTTATCACTTTTTCTAGTTTGCTTTGCTAGGAATCTGGGAATCTCTTGTTGAGACGAGAAGGAGGAAGGTTCATAAATAACAAATGAGCTGTCAAGATTTTTAATATGAAAAGCGAAATCACTGCTTTAGATTTTGCTGGTATGCGTAGGTACGCTCCATGGCTTTTTATTTGACTTTACTGTCATTTCCAAAACTTTGATGGGATTTCGTACTTTCAGTCCAAATCCAATTATCAACTGAGACTATTATTCAATTTGCTAAGTTTTTTTTTCGTAATTTACTTACAAAAATTGCAAGAAAAAATGCAGATTTGCATTTTATAAATGACTTATTTCAATGACCAGCGTCTTGCATTTTTTGAGTAAAAAATGTGCCTGCTTTCAAGCAACTATTTAATATAAATGAAATGAATTAATGAATTGTTAAATAGCAAAACCGATATGCTACTGTCCTAACAGGTATTTTCATTGCTGAGTGAGGTGAGGTTTGGTGGGGGGCACACGCATTATTTAAAAGAAATTTATCATTTTTGTCTACGGAAGAAACAGGGATAATTTGTTGAAATGAAAAATCATTTTTTCGAGGTTTTTGTGTTTGTGGAGGCAACGCAAAAGCTAGTGAGGGGCTAATATATCCTTATCATCATCTTCTCCTTCCAATCCCGTCTCTTCTGAGAGTCTGTGTCATCCCAACAAATGAAACCTTTTTATCTTCATGTCACACATTTCAATAACACGTGAAGCTTGTCAAGATTCTTCTGAAGGCCAATTTACGCGAAACATAACTTATGCGCAAATCATCATCCTCAAAGCAGAGCCAGCGACTCAGAAGCCAATGCAATGAAGCAAAAAAGC
>JAQIWX010001261.1:0-10935 GCA_034696785.1 Lepidocyrtus cyaneus
GTAGTTATCATTAGTGTAGGCTCATTTCTCATCTACTTTTTATACTTACGGGAAGAAAATGACGTGGATCTGGAGCTGGAGAAACCGTTATGGCAAAAAGTCCCGAATTTAGAGAGGCAACAACTCCACCTAGTATTAGACTACAACCGTGCTCACGACCTAGAAACGGCTGATATTGAAAAGCGTCTGGAGGAGGTTTATAAAGAAGAAGCCGTGAAGAAAGCTAAGGCGGTCGCAGCAGCAGAAAAAGAAGAAGCTGCGAAGAAAGCCATTCCGGCGACAGCGGAAATCGAAAAAAATCGGAAATAGTCGAATAAATAAATTGTTACCTAAAAAGTAGTAAAGAAAAGTCAATAACAAATATAAATATTGTTAATGTTAATTATGAGCTAATAATTTTATTCCCCTAAAGTCAATTTTGCTCCTATCTTCTCTGCTCGTGTTAAGATTTTTGATATGAAAGTGACAACATAATGATGTTGTGTTACAAAAAATGTTGTTGTAAGATTGAAACAAGATGTTTTCTCATGTATCTTACTTTGAAGTGAAAGGTTTGACTTCGATCATATCGTAGGAAAGTAATTTGTTGGAATCAAATATTGTAAATATGCAATGTAACCTTCATGCTTGTCATTTAAAAGTAGTCTTTTTTAATAACTGTGTGTAAATAAAACATATAGAAAAATATTTGTATATTTAGAAGCAATAAATGAAATAAATAAATAGAATCACGCTACGTGGAATCCGAAAATTTGTACATTTGTAAATTTGTACTTTGTACCATTTTTTTCGCATGCACTTGGCAAGTTTTTTTCAAAACGAAATGAAAAAATTATAATTACAAAATATAAAATTTAATCTAAAAAAATTCATATCTGCAGCATATACGAGTACATTCCACCTTCACCGGACATAAACTTTATAACCAGAACGTCATGAATTTATCCCATTATTTCCGACATCGCAGACTGTAAGGCTTGGGGCATTCTGAGAAAAGAAAGTCGCATACTTTTCGTTTATTGTGTAAATAAATAACTAGGTAAGTCTATCCAAAATTGACGATAACATGAGAAGTACCGTCAAGCTAAACTATTTCGAAATGATGCTACAGAATGAACCACCTAATTGAACAGATTAGGTAATGTAGTGATTGCTACCCAACCTATCTTATATTTTTGCTTTCTATGCATTCCATTAGCACTCGAATTAGTGTTCACTGTTTACCGCTTCGTGATCCTGTATTTTTAAAAGCGTATTTTTGAATTCAGTCCGTAGTTAATGTGAAAGTTAATGAAGGAAAGGGGACTAGTTAATTTTTTCCACCGCAATATCCAGTTTTTCCTCAATCTGCCAGCCGAACTCAAAATGAATCTTTGTCACGCAGCATTAGTTTTACTCACTATTCTAAATTGAGTGTAAACCTCACTATAGTTCCTCGCATACATTAACCTTAATCTACTACTCCATTGCTGTCTGTCACCCCAACCAAACTAACGATAAGCAATACCGTCACAAGTATATTCCTGGCATTATAGCAGTATTAGCCTTTCCTAACCTTACCATCGCTAAAGTAAAAACTTCCCCAGCTTTCACCTAGAGAGAAGCAACAGGAGTGAGTGGAACGAATCTCGCCTGCTTTGCATTTTTCCACGACCAGGGAAAGCAAGTGAAAGTCCGCTCTTAGGAGAAGAAAGTAGAAAACGCGTCTTACAATTTGCGCACACGTGCTGATGATGATATATGTATGTATGTTGGAAGCAACAGCAAAAAGAGAAGATACCATCACACCATAAAAGTGTGCTCAGTCCAGACTCCATAGATGCATGCTCATGCCTATCAATAATGATATCAACTGAAATACTGAAAATGAGAAATGATCAAATTTTATAAGACCAGAGAAGAACAGGGGAAAAGCAAGCATATTTTTCTCTCCATTCCTTTTACAAAGCTCTATTCTGTTGTTTTGGAATCCATCCATCTCTCCATTTAGAAGGTTTGCCTTTACTGTGTGATATGGTGCAACTTTATGATGATGTATCTCCATCCGTGAGTTTGGTATTCATAGACAACCCAGGATAGTCCTTTCGATATGCGCTGTCGAGAGCAAAACCCTGCCAGGGAGAAAGTGCTTCCTTCTATCTGCTCTGGAGCCTTAAGCACAAAATAATCAGAGAACGCAGCGGAGAAAGTAGAAAAAGACTGTGAATCCCAGCTCCCTCCTCTCTTTAGTCTTCTGGGCTCTCCTGTGGGTGAACGGTCGAGGGGAAGTCTTCAGTCAACAAGTTTTTCCCTTTCTTTCACATACGTAGTACGTGTTTTATTCTCGGCTTAAGTTCCTGTCACCAGAAGAAGAAAAAACTCTTCCTCCTCCTCGTTTATTATTACTTTCCCGGAAAGAAATCTTTTTTTCTCCTTTCTCATTCCTCCTGATCTTATAATTAAATAAAGATAGGTATACCATGTCAGTTGTCGTCTTACCAGTGGAGGAAGTGGAAAGTACCAATAATCCAACTAGTTTTTCCTTGTAAGGATTGTTTTTCTCCTCTCCCAAGCAAAACTCATAAGTAGATTATAAGAGGAAATAGGAACATTTCGGAAATGTGATTACAGGTAGTGAACGCAGCGAGGTCCAAAAGTACAAACTAACCAAAAGCGCAAGTGTTTCATTTTTTGCCCAGGAAAAAGGCAGGAAACAATTGAACCGTAAGTAGGCGAGTTCAAGAAAAGTCACGGGGGACTGACATCTTTCTGCTCACATGGCTATGGCATCTTTTCTCCATTCTTTTATTGTAAGCTGGTAAAAGTTAGATTTGGGTATGATGACGATTTGACGAGAAGCTTTATTGAAAACGAGCTTAATACTAAATAACAACAGCTAAAACAATTTCCCCTCTTATCCTTAACTTGCCATTAACCTGGGACGAGAAAATTTAATGACGGTGGGATGAAAACTAACAAAAGCGAGAAAGAACTAACAAAAAAAAACAGTCTCTTTCTGTAACTTGCCACTTTCCCTTCGAGTAGTTCACAAATTACATTTGGTGACATTATTAACACCATAAAAATAGGAGCTGGGACGGATGAAAAAAAAATCATTAAAACAAGTAAGTTTCCGTTCTTTCCCTTAAAAATCCTCAATGTTTGTGTCAGTGTCACTTGCGTAATTTAACGATTGGCTTTATCTGTTAGTGTGAATTGTCAATTTGTCGTGAGAGAATTTTTTTCCCTGGATTTAATGATCCGGAAGATTCGTCGAATTGCTTGACATTCCGAAATTCTGCCTTCATGCTGATTGTTTTCGAGGAACGAATGCGTAGCAAATCTCATTTATAATTCATATGATCTGTTTACTTCTGGGTATTTGGAAGGTAGTATACCTTGAAAACAGGCATAATATGTACATACACAGATTATCTTCTCTTTTACGTAGATATAACATGTCAAAATACTATTCCTGTTTTCCGTATAATCAATGAGAAGTAAACAAAGCAGATCCCTAATTCTCGTAATGGGTTCGTAGCAAACACGACCCATATCCGTTCCTTTCTCCATTAGATCTCTCCTCCACGATCCAGCAAGCAAGTCGTAAAGGATGTTTCTATCTTGTTTGCATATTTCATGAGGACAAATGCTCAAAGCTTTGCGTGTAGTCACCAACCATTTGTCATTTACAATAATAATTATTAAACCAACCATAGACGATCAATAATGCAAATGCTAAGGCTTGTCTCTTTCACTTCCGTTTCTTCTCAATTTAGTTCATTTCATGAAGTCTGCCAAATCGGAAGGAACCTGTTTCGTATGAGAACGTATTAGAGTAATTCATCATAACAATAGCCATCCATACCATATCCCACTTTTGTAATTACTGAGGAATCCAATTACTGTCTAATCCACCTGCAATATTTATAGTCTGGCATTCTCGGGATCAGGATACATATTTGCTTTGCTTTTCCGAGAAATGATCATTTTTCGGTTTGCTTAGTTTCTCTGTAAATAATTGTCGCAATTTTAATAAACCTGGAGGCATTCTATGGCAGAGGAGAAATAAGCAAAGCAGGATGTAATTAAGTTATCGATGATTGATTATAATCTAATACAACACATGACCTACTCCATTGGCTATACATACAAGTATAAAAATACCCCCAAAACGTTATCCACCTAAATCTGAGACGTTACGAACAACAAGAAAAGACGACCGAATGAGACTGACTATGGCTTCCGTCAACATAAATGAATGCATCCATATTCTTTTTCGAATCCTCTCATCCATCAAGGTTCATACATAAACCAGCCAGCATAGACTTACCTATCCGGAATAGCTAATCTAGGCACCTTTTTACAACAGGGGAAATGTAATCCATACCGTTTTTTATTGTTTAGATATGTGTTTCCTCACATTTCACATCCCGAAAACACTGGAGGGTGTATGCCTACAGATTGACTTATAATTTGACTTTATCATTTTCTTGGAAATAGGCCTGGCATGGAATATTGCTTTTCATGTTCCCGTCACAAGCACTTTACAAGATTAAATGTGTAGAAAATGTACGGCTAATGTTACCGGAAACGATGTAAAGTTACTCTGTGGTCCACCGGGAAATGATATTAGACGCGTGTTACATTATTGGCTTCTTATGATGCTCAAGCCTTAAACTAATTTTTACGAGTTGTATTCAAATTTTTAGCGGCTTTGCTTTTACTGTCCGTTACAATTTCCTTTTAAATTGAAATTTGAAAATTATACGGTTTGTCGGAGTTAATTTATTTCTTAAACTGTCAAGTGCGGTCTTAGTGCTTCCATAGTCTAGTTGCCTAGTTTGGTCGATCTTTGAAAATGCTTTTAGCCATGAATTGACGCAACCGATGTCTTTAAAACGAGGAAAATGGAGTAATAAAATGGCAGGGAGAAAGTTTATAACGGGCATTATTTTACCAGTGGATGACGCATCCATTTAATTCAGGCTTATAAGTTATGACAATGCAGTACGTAGAACGATAGTGATAGTAATGCTATCTTTCCACTTCCATCTCTGTAGTATAAACTACAGCGAGACATGGATTGCGCATTATTTTCACTTTCTCCGCAGCTTTCACGTCAGTTTCGGCATGAAAATTTGTTAAATGAAGCTCATGAAAAAAATGTAGCAATTTGAGTGAATGTATTCTGGGTAAAAGGGAAGATTTATGTTACGGCAGGTTAACAAGATTCTGATAAATTTGCATAATGGAAGCACATAGGAGATGGGAGAGTAGTTATTTTTGTTTTTCCGAGGAAAACACTCTTGATAGTCTTGATGTGTTCATGAACGAGCCAAAATGAAAATAGCAACTCCTGTACAAAAAGATGTTTGTCTCACATTATATGGTGCAATATTTTCATCGGTCATTTTTTATTACAAACGCAGGCCAGGCGGAAGCACATCCTTGCAGATCCCCATTTAGCCACCCACACCCTGAAGAATATTTGCTTTCTCTGTTGTTTATGGGAAGCTGTACTTTGTACAGAAATGATTCGATTGGGTCGGACATTTAAAGTCTCGTTTATTGAAGGCTTCCCATCATAACTCGAAAAAAGTGCGGGGGCTGATCTAATAAAAACTCTAAAATTTGTATATTTTAATGGAAAATGAACGAGTCAGATTAAATGTGCTCACCGTTACTAAATGAAATATGATTATAACTTACCCTGCTTTTACTCTGTTTAACCTAATAATATTTTAGTGACTGAAAGTAGTATCTGACAGTAGAATATAACTCATCAATTATTACACCCAGTTAGAGAAGAATTTTCAAAACCTTTTACTTTTCTATCAGAATTTTTTAAATTTTTGTTTCGTGCTATCTGTCTACCATAAAATCATAATCGAGAGTACGTAAAAGTGGCGGCGGAAATTGGAAAGTGATTTTGTTTAGTGTTTAAAAAATTCTAAGTGGACCATGCTAATGCTCCCACTTATGAAAAATCCGAAACATTCACAGAAATCAGTATAAGAGAATTCCCTTAAGCGAAATGTAACAAAACTGGTAGTGTGTGGGGAAAACGTAGAAGAACGTGCGTTTAAGGCTAGTTTATTGAACTCTTCTTTCCCTTGTGAAAGTTATGACAAGACACATCTCCGTAATACGCTTCATATTATCAACATCATCCTTCAGTTATGCTTATACCCCCTCTCACTCTGTCAGTTTCCCCGTTTTAACTGGTTCATCTCCAGATTCGCTGCTGCTGCCTGTTTTGAGAGTTTATCTGTCGGATGTTGTCAACCGTTTATTCCACAACTTGGGTTTATTGCATGAGATTAACTTCCGCATATTTCATGCATCACTTCACATGTTTGGATGAGAAAAAAATTTTCCCAACCCTTTTCCTTTATCATCATATCATCATCATCGACCAAATAATCCAGGTTTTTCATAATAATAATGCGGCTAAGGCAGTCTAATCTTAATATTGTACAATAGCAGGTGATCCCCCATATATGTGTATTACATTCTGTATTAGTGAAAGTGCAAATGTACAAATATGTCAGCGTTTTTACGGTAATGAGAACTCAATTCATTTAGCAAAACATGTCTGCTGCTGACGTCACTCCATCCGCCTATGGGGTGTTATTTCACTTGGGTCTCATCGCGTAAATGATATCGTTTGATGTGATGGATAACTGAAAATTGCGGTGAGGGAAATTATGAAAAGTAGAGCACGCAAGAATGAATTCCAATAAGATATACACGTACATTGTACATATGTATGACTGTACTACTTTCTCTTTCATACATCATACCACAACAACTTACCATTCCTCCTAATTATTAATCTGAACAAGGTGATTTTGCTCAAAAATATTTTATTTCAATGCATTTTTACTTTTCTTCATACGTATGCTTCAAACAAATCCCGTCGTATTTTCTCGTTCATCAGAAAATATCACTTTCCGTGTTGTAATGTGATCTGATAATATGTAACCTGTACATATCAAAATCTCGGTAAACAGTGAACTGTTGGTAGATGTGGTTTGGCTTCACTCCCTCAACCCACCCTCAAATAACTCAATGTAATGCACTCTCTATTTGTATGATCTAAAAAGCTATATAATGATCTGTTTCTGGACATGTATATTTTTCTCTCGATATTGCTCTCTCATTTTGCTATTTTTATAACGACAGCTAAAGCTAAATATTATAAACAATCTTACATGTTTCGATTAGAATAATAAAATCAAGCTCAAATATTTCATTATTTTTATAAAAATAATAATGACCGATGATATGTATGGCTCCTGCTCACTTTTCCTGCTTGTTATTTTTGAAAATCTTATTTTTTACATCTTTTCCTTTCCAGCTCCCAGCTTCTTTTTTGCTCTCGAATATCACATCATTATCATACTCATTGTTATAGTTGGTGACGGTTTCCACATCCCCTTTGTTTATGTTAACTAGGTTCTTCTGTTTGCAGACAATCTGTCAGACTGACAATTTCATCGCAGCTGGCAAAAAAAAAAACTTGTTGCATGTTCCTTCGCTAATCGTCTGCCAAGCGAGGCCAGAACCACATCACGGTGTCTGCTTCTTTTCGTATGGCCTTTGTTATCCGAACCTAAGCTATGGAAAAAATGATGGTATTGTGTGTGGAGTGGAGGAATTTCTTTCTGTACTGGTGTTTACCACTTGAGCAAGGCATGGACATATGAACAAAAACGTGAAACTGTTGATGACTCAGGACAAAATTTCTTTTCTTCATTTACAGTCATTGTTCTCATAAAGTGTGTAGGGTAAAAGTAGAGGAAAATTAGTGACTTTCCTGTGTCTAGATTAATTTTCCTTTGCGTAAGTTGTTCCATTTGACGACATGGGTGTGGGTGTATTACTATCCATATTTTCGCACATTCACGGTCAACTTATGAGAAAGGCAAGAATTCAACGTAACACTTCAACAAGCTACATTACAAATTGCAGATTGTAAAATCATTTTTATGGGATTAATTGTAAAAAAATACCGTCAAACAAAAAACAGTTTACTGTAATTTTAAGTTATGTTAACTAAGTTGATGAAGATGTTAGGAGCATATTTTTGAATTTCGTAGAATGTTTTAGAAAATTCGCTACTGCGACTACTATTACCATTTCATTTAACGTGTTCATCGCAGACTTTAGATACGAGCACATGCAGGTTGTGTCTAACTTTCTCCTTCAAATGACTTCAAGCAAGTGTACAGTACAAAATTACAAAACAAGGCAGCAAAAGGATTAAGATAACGCTTTGTAGACTCGACCCTTGAAATTGTTTACTGTCACGCGTCAAATGATTTGAAAATATTTTAATTATCTAATTAAATTCTTCGGAAAATGTGCTATAAATTGTTAGCTCTTCCAATATGGTATTTTCTTTGTTGTTAAATATTGCGATACTAACCGTTTTAAAATTTGATGTTTCGTGCAGAAATTTCAAAATCACGTCAAGATTAGAACGGGCAAACATTTTGAAATTCATTTTTTTCTTCTCTTTTTTGATCCTTCACTTTTTTTAATACTGGGAAAGCAAAAGTTTACACACTCATGCAACACGCGTGCTTCTATAACGTTTGCTTTCCAAGCTCAAACCATATTTTTTTCTCCGAATACGAATGTAGTTTTTTTTAACAATACTACATTAGAACGGTACTGAAATGGGCTGTTTATGATTTTTGAAACCTTACAAAACCAGATCAGTTTCTGAAGAAAAAAAAACGATTTATTTGCATCTGTGTGAAATTCGTCCTTAAATTCGTGAAATAAGCTTAATCCAGTGTCTAAAAATTTGAATGCATGCAGCTATGAATGGGGATATAAAATTGATATCTCGCTATATAATACAACAAATCTCTCTCTCTCTCTCCCGACAAAGCAAGAGTTCAAATTGATCCTTTTCCTTAACAATATGGACTGTACTCACTTTCTTCTTTAAATTTTCAGAGAATCTAAATCAGACAACCCCCCGGAAGGATTTTCACTTTGGGAAACGCGAGATTCTGGATTTACAATAAGGAGCCGAGCATTTCATGCAGTGTCATGAAATGAGTCCTCACAATCCTGGAGTGCCTCTTGGCAATAATCCCAAGGATCATGACTGGGCCCTCTTTTTCCGGTTCCTTATCATCTCCACAGTGGCAACTTTGGCCAGCATTGGAAACATTTTCACTATTAGCGCCATCATTATCGACGACCTGTTAAGGAAAAAAGGTTAGTACCCATTTTAGACGCTCCTTAGAGGTTATATATGAAAATGTTTCGAAATACTAGCTAGATACAATAAGTTTGAATTCATTCCTTATTTACAAGAACTGTTGAAGCTTCATCACAAAATACGTTCACTATAATTTCCAGATTTTACAACTCAGAAAAGTAAACGCAATAGTTCGTTGTGGAGTGGCATAAAGAATTATGAAGGTTTACATGTGATAGTAATTGGATGCTAATGAAGATGATGAATGTATTACGATACAAGATGTAAATCTCAAATGCACAAGGGCTTTTCTTGCTACAATTTCTAAAGAGAACTGGTAAGGAGGTAGGGATTTCGTTACATCTGGATTTGTCCTGAACCCGTCAGGAGAGTATGCATTTTCCCGGGAGCTCTTATGTTATATTAATAGTAGCAACAGGAAAAGAAAGTTCATACTACCTCTGTTTCTCAACAGTAATTATTATTATTATGCTACGTAAAATCCTTTAGAACAGAGACGTCAGTTATACGAGAAGGGATTATATCAAGCATGATCGTCACTATTTTCTTCTAGTCCTGATACTGGCCGGAAGCCTTGATCAATGCAAGATGTGTTTTTGGTCTGAAAACTGAACTGACTTAACTGGAAGACTCGTATAGGAACTAATAAATGAAAGGAAGGAAAGGCATAACATGTAAATTTTATTTGCCCAAGTTATGTAGCTTTCTTGCGTGCAGAGAAAGCGCAGGTGTGCATCTACATACATACGACATATTACGATGGACGAATAAAAATTGCTTTTGCCTAGATGTTAAAGTGCATATGTTCAGCTCTCACCCCATGATGGACGAATAAAAAGTATGCTCATGGCATTCCAAAAGTTTCACTTATGCAAGATAAACACATATAATGTACATACGGTGGGCTGTCTAAAATGAGATCTGAATTAATTACTTGGGAATTACCCTAAGGATTATATTCCGTTTTTAGTAACGAGGCCTGAATATTATACAGTAGAGTGGGTCCAGTTATACCTCTTGTGTGTTGTGTTTCTTCTACTTTCTCTCATTCTCGCAACCTCTTTACATTATTATGAAGGGCAGGGTAAGCTTAATTGAAATTAAAAAGTATAATTTCTAATTACTCGTACAACTGCATTTCATTGTTTTATTTTGGAACATAAATACACATAAAATAGAAGCGATTGCGTCACAACGAGATCTTTTTCCTTGCTCAGATCTGCATCGTAACTGACTGAACGTGCTTTTTAAAAATCGATGTTAAAATCAACATAACATGAATTGCATCGCAACAGGTTTGCTATCAGGATCAGAGTATTGAGTATGTTTTACATTCATTCCACTTTCCCCACTTCAGCAACTTTTCGTTCTAGTATAGTACTTTAACCCAAACTGTTGTAAAATGAAACGCAACAGTTTTCCCCGGTTTCGGGTTTCATATTCCATACTTGAGTTCAGCCATTGAAATGCTCGGTTATAAGTGGCATATTATTGGTTTTCGGCTGTTTGAATAGACTTGGCCCAAGTGTACATTACGTTACACCTTGTAGGCTTGAATTTCAGCATGAATAGTTCAACGATAAATCAGCCTCACAGTAGGCTTTAATTTCACCGAAATTGAATTCCAGGGAAAGGGAGATAATTACTTTCGGTTTCCCTTAAGATAGGGAATTCTCCAGCTCCAAATATTTTGAATAAACAAAACATTTCCA
>JAQIWX010001262.1:0-10932 GCA_034696785.1 Lepidocyrtus cyaneus
TTCCCAAGGACGGTCTTGAGGTAGTTTGGGGGCTCCAGCCGCGAGACACCCCTCCTCCCACCCCTCCCCATAACAGCACACTGCAATTTCAAATAAATTTAATTTTTTTTTGAACTAAAATCCAATTCGATAAATAGATAAATAATTGATAATTGAAACACACAGTCGGTGTTTATTACACAAACCTGACAACTTCTAGCTCCCCCGAAATAACTGCTGACCGCACTTGTCGTATTTTGTAACGTATCACGGTAATCGCTCCCAGTATCATCTGATACGCATCACTCAAAATTTAGGCATACATCCTACATCCTATGCCATCCCATCCAAACAACATCATATGCGCTCACAAGAAAAAATAGATTACACTTGATGACAAGGATAGGGGCAAGGTGAGACACAGAGCGGCAATTAGCGAGATGTGGATTTGGACTAGAAAGAAGGCGATGAAGAATGAGTGCAATGCGAAGATAAACAAATTAAAACGAGGATGATAATAAAAACTCGGAATGTTTTAGACATTAATTGCTAATTACTAATTACATCGTTTGGAGTGGAGCGTGTGGAGTTGATTCCGATTGAGTTGAAAGTTCACAACTACTTGACCTAAAACGTAACTAAACTAACATTGTGATTCTTTGTAATAATTGGTGAAACTTTCGAATAAACGGCCACAGTAAAGTGAAAAATAGAGGCTTTTGCGAACACCGGATGGAGGGGAGAAGAGTGTTTGGCTTATCTAACAGCACCCCACACCAGCTCTTCCTGTCAAAGATTATCAGCGAACAGGGGGGAATCGAAGTAAAGCAAATAGCGGAGGCCCAGCTGATCATCTTCACCACAATCGCACAGCCACATTTGTTGGCAATACTCAAAGCTCTGCACCGAGGGGCTAAATTACTTAGAGCGGATCTCGCGGCAAAAGCCGGCTGGAACGAGGCTCAGTAATTAACCTAACAAAATAAGTATTTATAATTATATAGTAGTATAATTTATATTGGTTTGTTATAATATTTAGTTTGTGTAATTTGTGAATTGCAGAGCCCTGAACTGGCGACGGCAGCTTTTCGGATTCCGATTCTTCACTAAGCACTCCCCATCCATTCGCCCAGCTGACCTAACAAACCTTGGATACATCGGTGCAAAAATTGAGAAGACTGTTGATGGAGAGAACGTGATCATCATCGCCGACAGAGACAATATAGATTCACTACTACAGGGCTTCGGAGTTCAAGAAGAGGGCTTTCTGGCAGACTCCCTGATATTGGATGCCGCATACATCAGAGGGATTGGAATACGCAGTGAAGGCTGTACTTATCCGGATCCAGTGCCCCATCTACTACTAGACAATATTGATACTGTCGAAACCCAGCAGCCAAACATCATCAGCCAGGCTAGCCACTCGACAGAGGAAGTTGAGGCGGAGCTCATCCAACAACTTGCCCGAAGAGGACCAGTCTGGAAGGAGGGGAAAACTATCCTGGCCGAGCAGTGGGACAAGGAGACACTCAAATCTGCAATATTCTCGTTCATTTCGGGTAGAGGGAAGCCGGAAGGAGCCCACTGGAAGCAGCACAAACTGATAGGAAAGGATGGAGACCTCCTCGCAGAAATTCATCCCGGGTTTAGGCTCCACGTCCGGTGGAGCAGCCTCTAGCAACCCGGACAGCTCGATCACCGCCATACCCCCGGGTAAGAGCAGCAAAAAAAATGCACTACTTAGGTAAAACTAAACTAAAACATAAAATAAGTGTCCCTCATGATTCACTCTTTGCCTATTCCAGGAAATATAAGAGGAACTGTCATCCGGGATGCGGCGGATGAAATACTAAGCACGGAGAAGCGGATAGAAATACTCAGAGCACAAGTAATCCATCATTTTTATAGTCATCGCCGTATTTTCTACGCAGTCAATTGCTGTGGACAGTTGGTCGTTTTTGACAATGCACTCGAGAAGGAGGGCAGAGCATCCATCTGCCTAACGAAGGGTAATTACCTATAATAACCTATAATACCCTATAATAACCTATAATAATAATCATCAATAGGTAATTGTCTAATGTCTGCCATCTGAACAGGGTGCAGGGGGGTGCCGGAGTTTGGACGTCCAACGTGTCAGGGATGCGGTAGTTTGAGAGATCGTCTCGGTGAAATCCCCCTCCACACTGACCATGGTAGCCTAATCAAGGCGAAGAAGAAGCTGATTGCGGACGGGATCTTAGACATAGCACCCCTGCTACCCCGCCGACGGCGTAGAAATAGGACGCGAGAGACCAGTGCTCCCCACAGATATAGAGAAGTAAAGACAAGGACGACAGTATGGTCTCACCGGCTAAGCCAACAGAAAACATCGCAACAGGCAGTGGAATCGCAGCCGGAGGCTATGGAATGGGAGGACTTCCACCCATCGCCAGGCATGGCTCAGACTGAAGAGATGCCATCCCAAGTGGCAGAAGACAGCCAACAGGATAGCCAACAGGATAGCCTCGAGGACAGCAACGGGGAAAGCTACGATGACAGCAACGGGGAAAGCTACGATGAGGGTCAAGAAGAGGATCAGGAGAAGCTCTCCAATGACGATGGGATGGAGGTATGCTATGAAGATGACTCCCCTCCAAGGAAGAAGACAAAATTAGACGATGACTGTCCAATGGAGACGGGAGAGGGGGAAGCCAGCCAACAGACAAGCCCACCCGTCAACGTGGATAAGAGGCAGGAAATCGCTGAGAACATCCGAAAGACGTTAGGAATGAAGACCAGCCTGACCCGCACCCAGAAATACTACCCATATTGAATCGAAACCGCAACAATCTTTATTACCCTTATTCATTTTAGTCGGATGCCGGGTTGCAATTTAGTAAAACTCACTGCGAAACTGTTTTGTAAATTGTTTAGTGTTTGTTTACGTAAGGAAAAGAGTTTTTCAATAATTAGATGTCACGATTAAAATATATGTCTACCAACATCCAATTAAAGACTATATAATAGTTGTAGTTAATTAGCTGAATTTTAGAGGTAGGTTCGTTGGAGACTCCAATTTGGACCAATTAAGAACTAGAATTATAGAATTAGAACTTCTGTTGATATTATTGAACGTAATAGACTTCATGCTAACTGTTTTAGTATAAAAATGCGCCTTTATACACTATGAAGAGATGATGTAATTGCCAATTACATGTAATGAGAGCTTACAGTTTCAAAAAAAGTAATTTGTAATTGACGGGTCTGCAATCTGGATATGTAATTTGTATTCTGTAATTTGGATATCGTAGTTTACTAAAGTACTGTTCATTTATTTCTTAGAAAATTACTCGATTTATCGAGAATCCTATATAATTACTTTGTATTTGCGTTTTTTCAGATCATTTTGTAACTTGTAATTTGACCATTATAATAGAATAAATGACATAGCATACTTGCACTCGCATTGATCTGTGTTCGTTTCATCTTGTGCATAACGCATTCATCCCAATAAGCATAAGCATGCCGTCCAAAGCCATCAGGCAGGTCCGAACCCAGTGCCTACACCACACAACTCTGCTCCCTCCTATTTAAGCAAGCTACTGCACAAACGAAGCATTCATTCCACATTTGTCTGTCGTTGACACGCAAGCTCTTGCTAACTGGACTGAACGGGATCCGACATTGCGTTTTGCTTTTACTACCGATTGTACTGCTGTAAGGGTGTTTTTCAAAAGTGATTAAGTGAAAAGCAGGTAAATAGCGAATAGTGAAATCAGATTAGTGATTAATGATTAATTTAATCTCTAGTCAGTTAGTCAGATTATGATTAGATAATCAGTGATTATACAGTTCTGATTGTGACTTGTGATCACCTATAGAAAAGTAAATTAAAATATTTTGTGCAT
Source organism: Lepidocyrtus cyaneus (assembly GCA_034696785.1). Lineage (NCBI taxonomy): Eukaryota > Metazoa > Arthropoda > Collembola > Entomobryomorpha > Entomobryidae > Lepidocyrtus > Lepidocyrtus cyaneus. The sequence goes on from JAQIWX010001262.1 coordinate 3,870, forward strand.
TTATCAATCTCTTGTCAGGTGGCGAAGATGACTGAGGCCGAGGTCACCCCAGATACGAACTTCAACCGGCGGCACCAGATAGGGGAGATGATGCTGCATCGGACGCTTGTGGCGGTCACGGAGGTGCAGACGGCTTTGGCAGAGATGGGGCTTGGAACCTACGAACAGTTCTACGTAGAGATGATGAAGTTGGGGAAGAAGGTTCTCAAGGTGAGGGTGGAGAAAAATGTGGAGCCGGACGAGGTGTACTTGTATTGGTGTGACTTGTCCTCAACATTCATGATGTTTGTCCCGTCGACGTCGCATGACCCGGTCCCATTCTGTCCATGGGTGGGCTGCACCAAGTACTCGGACCAAGTCTATCAGTGTCACCACTTCGACATCGAGCTCCAGCACGCGGATCGGGGGCTACAATTGCAGCAGGACGAGCCACGAACCCAACCCCAGCTGGACTCTACGGATGAATTGGTGAGAATGTATTTTGCTGGTGGGCGCTATCATCCAAAAGGGATGGCAATCATTCTGGCAGAGGTTGCATCCGAATACTGTATCAAGAATCCTGCATCAGCCGAAGGCCACACTGCTCTACGAGCTGCATTGGCAAGGAAGCCATACAAGAGCGAGAAACGGAATTTCGGAGTCACATTAGCAGATGATGCCAGCCATTCATTTTGTATCCAGTTGTTCGGAAATGACCAATCGTTCATCTCATGTGGATTTGCCACTTGCCCCTATCGAGGGATCACGAGGGTCAACTTCACAACTCACGTATGCGCACCTCACTACCGGGAATGTTTTGGGAAAGCCAAGGCTTTCATTCACAGGATGGGAGATTATGGGGAATTGGCCGCAACAAAGCTGTCCCTCGTCAAGGCTGCCATTCGCAATGCCAAAATCGAGGAATTCACAGAAGAGCAATGGACTGAAGCCCTTGTCTATCTATTCAAGCTAGGGGCCGCCGGATTCAGCTGTAACGAGGTCATCCGAACGATCACCATCTTCTCCATGGGCCTCGTCGGAGTGATCCTGGTCGACTCGGTAATGGTCATTTTTATTTGTATTACTAGTCTATCAAAATGCATGCTATAATAATATAATAATTTAAATTAATTTGGTGTTTGTCTGAAAATTGTTGTTGTTCCAGAGGGGGGGCTATTACGCAACCTGTATCGCCCACAAGTGCAACGAGTATGTAACCAGCCCGACCCACACATGCACTTCGTTGAAGGAACAGGGACCCTCATTTAGGAGCCGAATCGAAAACATGTCCCAGCTTGCGAAGATGGTCATGTGCAAGAGGCACGCATATAACAACAACTGTCACCGCATGCTCAAAACGTTGATACAAAGAGTGAGGCGGGAGACGGAGGGAAGTCTCACGACCACCCGGGCCACGTTCAGCACTGTCGCACGAGGGCCCAGCATTCCTGCCGTCCACGCAAACCAGTTCAGCGCTTTCAAGCGAGAAGCCTACTTCATGAAAACCATGACCGCGGTAAACCAGATACCACCAGACAAGAGCTACAACAATCCAATCGAAAAAAAAGGATTGGACGACATATACAATACCGATACCACGCGGAGTGTGGTGGATGTATACTGCTTCTGGCAGATCTTCTTTGAAAGCGACAAATTCTACCGACTCCCCTTGGACAAGCTCACCTAATAAAAATGCACCAGGACTGATTGTTTATGTATATGATTATTATAATTATTGATGTTTAAAACGTGTAACTTGTCTTTAATTAGCTAATTAGCCATGCTTCCATTTATTGAATGAACACTTTTAATGTAACAAGCGTTAATCTTACATTACATGTTTGTAATTAATAGTTTGAAAAGATTTAATTTAATCATTACATTTTAGCCGTTTAGTGTATCGTCATAATTTATCTTACAAATGAATGAATATTGAATGAATATCCTGTGCCAACTTACATACAACTTCCGAGGGAGGAGTAGAGGATAAAGAAAAAAACAATTTTTGAATTAATTGTACAGGATCCGTAGTAGCACTTAACTAATTATTTTGCTGATAGGAAAGGTAAGAGGAGGATGGATAAGAATGCGAAAACTGCTATAAGAGCATTTACTATATCGTTTGTTGTCACTATATATTGTTTATTTTAATTGATAATAAAACAAAACCATTACTTGTAAACAAACAACCAGCAGCCTCGTAGTTTATTTGGCTAGGATAAGTGCATAGTCAGCAGTTAGTGGGCGGGGCAGCGGGTGGCGTTCTCGGCGTCCCGGGCGGGCTTGAGGCAGGGGTCGTATGAGCAGAGGGTGAACTGTCGGCCTGGTCCCAGTCGGATGACGATTGCCCGCTCCCCTTCCAGCACAACCTCAATCTTCCGCCCATAGAGTGTGTAGGGGAAGGGTCCCTTCTGTCGCAGGTCGTTGACGATAGCTGCCCGTCTGACAGCCGTCAGCTCCATCCGCTCCGGCACACCCTTGTTGAGCCGCTCCTTCCAAAGGGCGTAGATGAGGAGCCCGGCCACCTGGGGGAGGAGCAACTTCTCACTCTCGTGCTTCCCCTTTTCACACTTGTGGCCCCATTCCGTGGGGATGACGCCGAGATGGGGACAGAAGGCGTGGTGACACAGCTCGTAGACCCCAATTGCCCCTCCCTCGTAAACATGGAGCAGGGGGGACCGCCTCACATGATGGATCATGATCTTCGCTTGGCTGTTCCCGTACGGGGCAGTCTCCAACTCAGCAACCATCCACCCATAGAGCAGCGGGTTTGAGCTGCTGCGGTCGGCGGGAACCACGTTGTGCTTTATCTGCAGCCCTCTCCACAATTCACGGACAGCAGCGGACAGCATCGCACTCTCCATCCTTCTCTCTGCAACAAACGACAAAACAACAAAAGCAACTGTTAAAAAAGTTAAATTAACCAAACGCGAAGGTGAGCCGATCGGTGCTGATTAGTGATTAACAGAAAAATTCCATTTACAACATATGGCATATAATTAATAATTTTACAATCTATTTCAGATGGCGCTCTCGAAACTGGCCGGGGGGGACAAGCTCTTTGACCACTACCGCCCGACAGACCCCAACTGCGACTGTGAGTGCCAAGTGCTATTTGGGCTATTTGTGCTATTATTATTAATATAATTAGTATGTGTAATAATCGTAATAATCGTGTGTTTGTTGTTGTTGTTTAAGATGCGGAGCGGCGGAAGGGGGTGATGTTGCTGGCGGCCCATGTCACTCTGGATGTTCGATATACCATCCTCAGGTCCACCCTGGAAAAGATCACCACGGTCAGGGTCCCCTTGACGGGGGAGGGTGAGTTCAAGGAGCTCTACTTCCGGGTAAGTGGCCTCCACATCATCGCCAGCGACACTAAGAAGTTCAAGGATTTCTCCACCCGGATATGTCTGCACCCCAACTGCGATAACTATCCCAATCACCTCGGCTTCGCCTGTAATTCATGTTACAATTCAAATCCCTATCTCCGAACAGAGCAGCCGTTTAAGGAGTTCCGGGAGATTGCCTACGCTCGCTCAATGCAGATCATTGAAGAAGCGAAAAAGAAGGGCCCTATCCCAGTCTTAAACGAGGTCATCCCCAAGAAGGAGCCCCCCACACAGTGAACACCCCAATTACTCAATTATTTGTATTTGTATATTTATTAATGCTAAGTCCTTCAAACAAACCGTAAGATAGATAATAAGATATAAAAACCTGACTTTTCCACACAACTCAAGATTATTACAACAACTTTAAATTAAATACACATCACACAGCCAATTAAACATTTTCTCTTTTACTTAACTAATTTTGCTCACATAACTTATCTTATCCTCAAGTAATTACTCAAGTGATTTCATTTCAAGCACTCTGTACGCAATGAACAACAAATAGAAAGGGAATAAAGATAAAATAATAACAAATTACCTCAAATCCAGTCGTCCAGATCCTCTTTTTCTTTTTTAATAATGGTTAATTAGCCTTCGGCGAAATAAAAAAAACAAGAAATAGTCACTGTGGGAAACGGACATGATCATCTTGGCATCTCACTCCCGCGCAATCAAGTTTGATCCTATCCGATCATCCAATGCAAACGAGAATAGGATAGATGACTTTCATAACCAGCAGACCTTTCTTTCTTATCGGATATAAATATTTTTCTAAAGACTCATGTTTCATGTCCCCTTTTGTATGGTAAATTGTATTCAGACGAGGATGTAATTATTAACCATCCTAGTTAATGAAAGTTTCCTTTTGCGCATAACATTATTCCTCACAAAGATATACCACATCCATCATAATAGTGCTGCTGGAATGAAGTTAAATATATTTAGCAATGGGCAAATGGGTTATGTTGAAGCTTCCAACAACTACCCAACCCATGTGATGATAAAACCTCCCCCACATATTATTGGGGATGAATGAATGAATAAAACTTGGAGCTTGATTGCAAAGGCGCCCATTCCAAACAAACCATTGTTAACTACGAAATTGTAATATTTAGCCAAGATCTAAAAATAGTTTAAAAATCAAGTTATTTTTCTTCAACAAATATCTAGAAACGGGACAAATGTAGTATGAACGCAAACCTGATGAGATGGGATGAGATGAGAGAAGGGTTTTGGCATGGGTCGGTAACAAGGAATGAATATAAGATGAGGTGGACGGCAGAGGGAAAGTAGATGTGGACGGGAGTTGTTGGTACTTAAGTCATGTTTTCCATTGAGTAGATAATTCCTCTCCCTTAACTCCAGCTCATATGTCTGCTCAAACTTGCGCTTATCAACGTATAAAAATTCGGCATGCTTTGCTTTCTTCATTCTATTTAAAGTCCTATTTAATCCTTTCGTGTTTGCAATTCAAAATGTGAAGTCGAATAGACGAGAAATTCTTGGAGAAAGGCTGGAATAAATGAGTACGTACCAACGGCACATTTTGAGAGATATTAACAATTATGGGCTAATCTTTTGGCTCTCATCGGGCTAGCATCGTAGAAGCATGAATCATTTTCGGAAAAAAATATCTGTAATCATTAACCACTTTCGTGTGGACAAATTCTACTTATTATTACAATACATGGCCTTTTACTTTTTATTCGGTTGGTTGGCCCTGTTATTGTTGTTGGTTGCTCGGAGGAGGAAGAACCGGAGACCGGAGGCAACTCCAAATCACTCAACCTTCCAATTTCCAACTCTTTTCTCTTCCGTTGAAGAATAGTAGATCTTCCCAAGACAAACAAAGTGCAATGAATGCCACATGAGAATGTCATCAGGAGCATAAAAATAGTTGTGCAATTCTGGTTTTTTCTCGTCACCCCATTTATCTTTGTTTTTGTGTTTTGGGAACCCAACCATTTGATATTGCTCTGCTGTGGCATTTTCTCAGAAATTGATAGAAAGAAAATCAACTGCCTTCCGACTATAAAAGGAAATTTAGGAAGGGCACATTAGAGTGGCTCTGAACAAAACTTGTACGTTGCCTTTTCACTTACAATACACATGAGTAAGTAGTCAATTTCTGAGAATGACTTTAACTCACCGAAGCTCCAGCACTTTCCGGAACGGAAAGGAATGCACAACTCTATATTATGCTTACGTGCTCATGCTCATCCAAAACATTTTGTAACGGTCATTGGCATGCATGGAACAAGATGAATAATTTTCATTCACTCACAACCAACCAAGAACAAAGCCCTGTTACAACTTTGGAGTTACGTATGACTTTGTGAATCTTTCCATACGGTATATTATCTTCTTCCATAATAAACTTAAGTAGCAAACCGCAAGCAAACACTTTGTTTAAGAATGAACCAGTTTGAACAAGAACAGACCATCTCCCTCACTTTCAAGAGCTACTACTCTAAGACCTCTAAGTAAATATATCATATACATAACCACCACAGCCCATACATAATTTTAACTGCCTTTTAACTTCAGGAATGGAGAACCACCACAGAAGCAAGAGGCAACACATTACAGCTCCTCCGTAGAGAAAAGTCATCCAAGAGAGTTCTCTTTGCTGTGCGGTGGTATCATAATGAAAGTTTTCTCTTGAAAAGTTTTGTTTAGCTTTCTCTGCTCCGATACATAGCCCATTCCATGTATGAGTGTTTTGTATTTAAATTTGATGACAAAAAAAACATCCATCCATCCAGCAGGCGCTCATCAGGAAAGTGCTCATTTTCATTTTTTTAATCGTAAAAAATAATTCTTTCAACCATACCATGTCCCACCTGAACAAAAATAGGAAGGGAAAGGATGAGCAATGGGAAGAGATGAAACATTTTTGCTTTTGGGGAATTCAATCCTGAGAGGATGCAACTGTAGTGTGGAAAACAATGTAGTATTTTTTTTGCTGGAGGTTGGTGGTGGGTGCTATGTTGTTTGTATTCCATAAATTGTTTTACATTACATCGGTGATGTAAATGTGATACTTCCGCTTGGTTAAGTATATACATTGCTTACATAATCACAATAATATTGGAATTCCCTTCTCAGATCTCCTTTAAGCCATCCGGTTTTACTTCCCAAATAATTTCCTGAAATTGAAAGTGAGCTTCCAGAATTTATGGAGTAATAGTTACCTAAAAGGGATCCCTTATGAGTGTAATTAATTTTGCAGCTCCATCCGACAAAATCAACTTTTTGAAAAGTCGGACGTAGGAAAACTCTGAAATGATTTTTTTTTGCAATTTCACGAGGTTTTTTTTCTACTTCTCCCAGTTCTGGGAAAATATTTGCTGCCATTGTTGAGAAGTTGTTTGTTGTTGACTTGGAAAGGAAATGAAAAAAAATAGTCTTCCGACGATACACTCACAAGCCATTGTAGTAGCAGCCGAGCAAGATGTTGAGTAAGTGCCACTGCCAAACAGACTATCTATTATGCTGACTATTGACAGTAAAATGTCAACAAAGTTTTCTTCCAAAAAAAAGAGGAGACTCCATCATCATCATCATCATCATCACCAGCTCAGCAGACAATAAAAGAAATCTTTCCCTCCGTTCACTTCACTTTATTTGAGCTTGGGGATCGTTCTAATCTAATGGATATAGTCAATCAATGAAGCATGAGCTGAGCT
>JAQIWX010001263.1:0-10931 GCA_034696785.1 Lepidocyrtus cyaneus
TCTTGCTTCTGTAAAAAATGAGCTGGCCTTTTTAACTTTTTACTCAGGGGTAGCTCGTTACAATTCCTTACAATTTCGTTTTTTTAAACATATCCTGAAGCGTATTTTATTTTATTTTTTTATAACGTGTTGATGATTATTGTAGGGAAAGGGGATTGCGTTAAATGGAATCAGAGATCTGATGGCCTGCTTGGATTGGATTCGAGGATGAGGATAAGGAAGACTTATATAACTGAGGAGTTGGCGGCGCTGTTTGTTTAGTTCTGTGCGTGATTTGGATGAATGATTCCTATTTTTTTGACGCTTTGGAAATGGTGGCTTAGTTGATTGGCTATTGTTCAGTAGTCCAGCGGGATTTCCGTTTTCACTTCAACCTTAGGCTCAGTTTTGAGGGGATCGGAATCAAAGTCCAGGACCAGGAGCTTGGTTTCCTCGGTCCCATTCCGGCTCCCGACAGCACACACCAGCTTCGTTTCGGACGCACGAATCCTCCACACAACCCCTCCGCTACCGCCACTACTCAACGAAACTAGATTGCGAACAAACTCCCCTGCAAAAATAAATAAAGAGAGCAAAATATTGGATTTATTAGCATTATTAGCATTTCAGACCATTTCAATGAAAATAATACTTTGGTTAATTAATAGGTATAAATAAGGGCAAGTGCTTACCACTGCGGATATCCCATAATTTCACTGTCCCGTCGTCGGAAGACGTGATCACGAATTTATTAATGAGCTGAAGACAAGTTACTGCGCTGAGGTGTTTGTTGGTTCCTACAAGGGAGTAATAGACATTGTTAACAATATTACGTAATGCAATACTCGAACAGTCAGGTTGGGAGTAGCTCTCAAGTTGCCCCATGAAACCAAAGCACACAAGCATCATATTTTTATTGGAGGTCTTGTAGTAGTAGGTCTCATGATGCCCCACCAATGGTGAATACAATTATTATATTTCCCTAATATTTGCATACCTGTCAATGTAAGAAGGCACTGGCCTGTGGAGATGTCCCATATCTTGACCGTCGAGTCAGCGTTGCCGGAAACTAGAAGATTGTCACGCAACTCCATCCCAGAAGTTAAACTCTGATGGCCCATCAGCGTATGCTTGCAGGCGCCGGTCTCCACATCCCACACACGGATACTCGTGTCCAGTGAGCCACTCACAACGTGAATCCCGTCAAACTGAAAAAAAAATGGGGGAAAAATAAGTACTAACTGTAAAGAAGTAATTGCGGAATTATTATTTAGTTAACTAAAATGAGTGGATCTCGTACCTGCAGCGAATAAACTCTGTTGGTATGGCCGGACAACTGGTGGAGGCATTCCTCCCGTTCCGGATCCCAGATTCTCACCATGTAGTCATATGCCCCGGAGACGACCAAGTGGCCATTGTACTGGACACAACGGACTGCAGCCATGTGGCCAACCAGGACGTGCAGACACTCCCCACTCTCCACATCCCACATACGCAGCGTAGCGTCCCTGGAACCACTGACAACTCTGGAATAAATAAAAAAATTAGCAAAACAAAAAACATTTAGTTGCGGCCTCACAACAACTTCAACACTACTGACACGGTTAACTAGCTTGCAATTTTGACTAACTTTTTCCCATGGAGGTGCATGCAGCGGACGGTGGAGGTGTGTCCATACAAGGTGTGCAGACACTGGCCCGTCTCCGCATTCCATACCCGTAACGTCCGATCCGTACTCCCTGACACAATCGTCGTCCCCGACATCTGAGATGACCACACACCCCCAGTATGCCCCAGTAAGGTTCGCAGACACTTGCCCGTGTTGGCCGACCACACTTTCAACGTGTTATCATCCGAGCCCGACACGATCCTGAAATTCACAATGATAATCAATCATCAGTTTAGCAGAGCTCCAGCATACTAATCATGGCTCACTTAAAATCTGTGCATGGTAGTAGTAGAAGGGCGTAAGTAGGCAACTAACCTGTTTCCAGAAAACTGGAGACATGTAATCACGTGGTCATCATGGCCCTTGAGGATCTTATGCTCCCGGGTATCCTTCCGCTTCCAGTTCATCTCCACGTAGTGCTGCTTCATGAAGGCGGCCTTCCACCGGGTGTTGGGAACGTCGGAGCTGGTTGCAGTCGAGTTGTGCCCGGTGGCGTTGGTCCGACTCCGTCGGTGGACCCGGTTGGACATGGCACTGAAGTATCCGATCCCCGCCTCCTTGCACTTCTCTCGCCAGAGGAGGTTGTCATCCGCCAGGATTCGCCAGTACTTGCACGTCTGCGCCGCTCGCAGAAGGTCACGAGGGTACAGGAAGGAGAGCACGTAAAGAGCAAGCTAAACATAAATAAATACATAGCCCGGATTAGAAAATGATTCTCGGATAAAAAATGATAAGAGAATTGATAAGCTGGAGCTCACTTCTTTAGGCAATAAGGATATGAAATCACGCTGGAACTGGGGCTCGATGATCTGCATCATGTGCCTCACTTGGGTGGCTTCGCAAGTGGCAATGAGTTCCGTGATGGCCATCAGTCTTTCCGGATGACTCCAACCCTACAAAGCAATAAACAGACCATTTATCATATCATCAACTTGTAAATTCACACCAAGCAGTTGGCAATTAATAATTAGTTAGCTAGTTAGTCAACTACTTACAGAGAAGGTGTGGAGCCACTCCCCGAGCCGAGGTGGGGGATGAGCCTTTGAAGGAATAATAGACCGAATGCCGCTACTGCTGCTTCCACAAGGGACGGAGGAGGAGGAACAGGCCTCGCCCACGACGGAGGACTCACCCTCTTCCTCATTGTTACAGGAGTAGGGGCTGCTCGGCCCCTCTTCTTCGTACACTTCTTCCTCCTCTTCCCCCTCGATGATCCCACAGTCCTCCTCATCTGCCGGGCTGTCCATTTGCTGATCCTCCTCGGGGTAGTCTACCTTGAGTCCAAACCTACAACAAAAATCAAAAACCAATCAATCAATCATGTTGAAATTATAGTAACTAATTATTTTACACACAATTTGGATTAGCCGATCCCTACAACTCCCCCTGACTAACCCACTTTACCCCACCCAGCATGGGGCAACCTGAACAACCTAATATGCAAACCCGTCATGTTATATAACCTTTTATTCGACTCTTCCTCAGCTTCCTGTGAAACCGGAGGGGAACAAATTTGATTTAATATTTCCTTCAACACCGCCAGCGACTTGAGTCCCGAAGAGTTGAGTCTAGGCAGTAGTGCATTGTTGTAATGTAGAAAGTCTGGAACCTCCACCACTCCCCCATTCGGCTTGGACTTCTCCATAAGAAACTAAAAAAAAACTACTTTTCCTGGTCTTCGTTTCGATTTTTTTTTAATGAAAACTTTCGAAAAAAAATGAAGGGTATAAATGAACGTGATGGATACTGAATATTATGTTGAATTGAGTGCGACTGACTGAGCCAAGCCAAGAAATAAAACTGTCTGAGCTGACAGAGCTTCCAAGAAAGGAATCCGTCGCCTTGTCTGTCCAGCTAAGCTACTAGTACTGGCTAGCCCCCTACCCAAGCATCTTTCTCTCTCCATTACTCCCTCCCAATGTCCCTTTATCCCAATAACCTGTAACTGATAAAATTAATTTAGCATTTTTTCTTCCAGAGATAATGTATTTGCATATAGATTCCCAACTTGCAAGTAACAAATAGAGAGGGTCCCTTTCATGAATAAAAGCAATGATGCTCTGGGATTGATAGTGCAAGTCAAGTAAGATGGATGTGTGCTAAAAAGCCCCAAAAGCACTTCTTCTCTATTTCTCACCCATTTTACGAGTCCCAATTGTTGCAGTTTACTTAAATAAACTATGTCTCAAGGAATTAACATTAAGAGTATTAACTTGAGGCTCCTTTTTACGCTGAATGTCTACCTAACAACAACAAAAACAACTACTAACAATGCTGCTGCTCCAGAAAGGAACTTACAAAAAAAATACACTAAATTGGTAAGGTATGATGTGGGCAGGCTATGGCTATGGCTATGCAACTCACTTTTTAAAGTTGGGAGCTCGACCCAGCACCTTCCTACATAATAATTATTCGAATGTTACATGTTACATACATTTTATGCAAATGAAATGGAGGCCTGCTGCATGCTGCTACCAAGAAAAGTTGAAAGTATTTTTTGCAATCAATCTAATTTTCTAGGCTTAACTATCATTGCTGCTATATCTACCAAAATAAAAGTGACAATAAATGATAGATATGCAAGTTCAAGGACTTGTAACTTGGCTTGGGAGGAGAGCAGTGAAGCCGAAGCTGGATAAAAGACATGGATTGCATTGCATTACATCACATCAATGAAACATTTGCATGGACAGTTATGAATCTGAGCGTGGCAGCCACTGAGCCACTGCACTGCAACTGCAACTTGCAACGTTGCTTTGTCTCAAGAAGAGTCTCTGATTGCCCCACCTCCACCACCACCAGCTAACCTGCTAAAAAGCACTCACACAATCATAAATCAGATGGACGTAATAATTTTGTAGTGCAAATAAGACAACAACAGTCAAGGCATTCCATTGCATTGCCATAGAGAAGAAGCAAATTATGTAAATGATTTGTGTTGCTTGTTTGTGTGCAGCATTGCATTGGTGATTGGGAGTTGAGATGGATGGAGGAGGAGGAAGTGCAAGATGCGCTGCTGCATTTGCGCTTTTCCTCTTATTTTTTATTTTTTGACGAAGAAAAGCGACTGTCAACAATCAGCTTTTTGGGAAAATTTGGGAACGAGAGATAAAACATAAAACAGAGCTGATCAGTGCAGTAAGTGGAGTCAAAAACTAATTATTATGCAGCAATTTATTCCTGCTCGAGTTGGATGGATTTCTCTGGGGGATTTCAGGTGAGTGGGTCACCAGGACCGGCTACAATGGTGGTTATCATTGCCGTACTTTCTTAATTATAATTTTGAGCTGCCAGCCATGTGCGTTTACAATGCTCATCATACTCATCATTAATTGTTAAGCGAATAATGGGTTTAGGTAGGATTTGGGAAGGACTTACTCATCAATGTCGTCATCCGTGATTGGTTTCTTGAGTGGGAGGGATTCATCCGGAGAGTCCGCAGTCATTTCCCCCTTCCTCTTGCGCTGAAATAAAATTAAATACAATCAATTAGTCGTCAGTTTAGTTGAGTGTTTAGCAGAATGAAGGGTTTAAGGCAACCATCGTTATAAACAAACATAATTTAATTAGCTTTGTTAGATGTTTTTGTGTCAGGCGTTCAAGAGTTAATTGTCGGTTTCGTTTGTGTTTGAAGTTAAGTAACTTGTAAGTGATACATAATTTGTAATTAGATTCAAAGTATTCACACATGCTACATCATGGACTCACGATAGTTTGGGGCGTCGCACCAGAATAATTTCGCCTCCTCGTCCTCATCTTGAACTAGCTTCCGCTAATTAATTAGCAATTAACTACTTGTAAGTAAAACTACTTCCGATCGTTTCAATCCTGCTTTTGTCAAAATCGTCTTAATCCATTCACTGTTCACGATCAGTTAAACTCCGCTGCTTTTAATTAACAGTCAAGTGGTACTATAGTCAATAGTATAAAGAAGAAGCAAGCTTATCCTTCACTCACCGCTTAAAATGATGACTAACTATAATAGCTACACTAATCTAGACTGGATGTTAGACTAGTTCAAAAACTAATTAACTAATTGCTAATATTTATATGACTTCTCCGCCGACTAAATCTTGTGGTGGGCTTAATTAATTAAACTGGGTTGACTTAACTCTACAGTTTTTTAAATTGAGCAGTAGCTTTAAAAGTACACAACCATCCAGACACCAGATGTAAAGTCACGGGGGGAATGGGACGTGATCAGTCAAGTTGATCAGTGATCAGATCAATGAATGAGTTGATGGACAAGTTTGTGTCATCTGCTTTTGCACCGAACAAGAACCAGCTTAACCGAAGCTAAAGCTATAAATGATTCTGTCACATTTGGAGCTTCTCCTTCAACTGGACAATATGTTCATGTCACAGTTTTAAAAACCAGCATATTTACATTTCATAAAAAACAATCCCAAGCTGAGGGTGGGTGATTCAGGGAGTCCCAGTCCCACTGTTTTGATGGAGCGAGACTGGATCGAGACTATGCTTGATTGAATGTCCGATCCGAGTCAGGTCAGGTTTCAACTCGTTTTCTAATCCCAAACAAACACCTTGCTTGATCTTCAAGTCTACTCTACTCACTGACTTGCATGACGCGTCTTTGGTCTTGGCTAACTACCTGGATGGAATTCAATTGTCAATTGGAATCAACAATCAAGGCAAATGCGGAGCTTTTTTCTAATGAGATAAGGAAGATGAGTAGAAGTGGACTCTAGCACTTGCAGTGTTGATTACGGAAAAAATATTGTGAAAGGTTACGCATAACGTAACCAAGCAAAGTACTTAGGTATATGTTACTTGACTATGAGGGAAAAGGAAGTTCATGTGCGGAGGATTGACGAAAATGCCAAGTTTCAGTTGTTTGCCGCCCGCTCCCATTAACACATCCCAATTACAATTACATCACTGAATGAATGACTGCGGATGTCTCGGTGGAACAAATTATGAACCAGTTCCCTGCACTTATGCACATGTCATGGTCATTGGTGTCGGACGGAGCGGTGGTGCCATGACTAAACATTTAAAGACAAGTTGTAGCGTAATTAGTAACTAGCTAGCTTTGCTCTGCTACTGTTACTGTATTGGGAGGGAGTTTAAAAAAACGCTCACAGTCAGTTACTCACTCATTCATAAGATGAGTCAGTCAGCCATCATCAGCACAACAGCAGGGGTACTGACGCTGAGCAAGTGACAACTTTTTTATTTGGCAATGCTGAATGGAGATTATTAAATACAACGTGTTTGTGCTCTGGCTACATTCATTAATTCCTACTTCTCCTCCAACATAGCAAACTAATGAATGAAAGCACGTTAAATTAAATTAATGTGGACTTTTGTTGATTCTCTTTGTTCTCAGCTTCCTCAAGGGTGATTTTCGGGAATGGACTCTTTGGAAATGATTTCCGGCTTTGATTTAGATTTACCGACCGCGCGCGGCTGTCACTGTCCACTGCACTACCAACCATGAACCACCAACACCGATTGCTATTGAGGATCATCTGTTAATTGTAAGTTCTATTTAAGTTGGCAAGTTGGAAACGATAGCTTCTTCTTTTTACTGTCGATTAGTTAGCTAGCGAAGTTAGTTAGGTAACCACTACTAGACTGGTTTTATCGGTGCACATTTTTGATTGTACGGAACAGAACTATTTACAATTTCACAGCGTTCTTAAAATAGTTTACGGTATATTTTTATCTTCCTCTATCATCAGCAGACTGAAGTTGGAAGTTAAGTTGAGATGTTATTGAGGAGAATGTTAATTATTGATTATGGGTGTAATCGTAAAATGTGGACGTAACCTTTCATGACCTTAGAGCCTAGAGTGACGATGAGTGGTAGACAGTAGTTGCATGATATTGATATTTATGTTAGCCTGCTCCTGCTCAGAAAACAGTTGAGTTGATTAGGATGGATTAATTATTATTATGTGACCATTTTATAGCGCTGTTTATTATGATTCTCAGCTCAGCTTTAAATAACTGGATTGCCTTGTCTGTGTACACCACATCAATAGCCCCAATAAGTCCGTATTACCGTCACCGTCCATGTCAAAGATGATTTGGAAGGTATGTTGTATGTTATGTTGTATGCGTGGTTATGTAATTAATTTATAAATCGTAGACTTGCGCTTATCAAATGAACATTAATTAATACTTGTCTTGTTTTTGTGGGGCTTACCATAGGGGAGGATTTGAGACCATCGGAAGAAGATAGGACGCAGCTCCGAGAGGTTGACTGCTCCTCGCCCAGCTGTTCCTCCTCCGCCGGAGTTGTGAAGTTGAGGCAAATGGGTATGTGGTGGTGGTGGTGGTGATTATCATGATGAGGATGATCTTCAATGGACTCCGTATCTAGTGCATTGTCGCAGCTGAGATCTTCACTTAAATGCTCCATGTCTGGACCTTGTTGGAACTGTTCCTCCTCCTTGTGGAGAAGGAGGCCGGCTAGCTGTGGGGAGCC
This sequence comes from Lepidocyrtus cyaneus, assembly GCA_034696785.1. Lineage (NCBI taxonomy): Eukaryota > Metazoa > Arthropoda > Collembola > Entomobryomorpha > Entomobryidae > Lepidocyrtus > Lepidocyrtus cyaneus. The sequence continues at coordinate 8,103 of JAQIWX010001263.1, forward strand.
CACTTGCTTTTCCAGCAGGAGGGGATTTGGATCGTGGCGCTGTCCCCGGCTGGCTTTCCGCTTCCCTGCTGAGGGGCCGCCGAAGCGGCTGTTCCGGTGGTGGTGGTGGTGGTGTCGCAGTCTACTACTACTATTCTGATGTGAGAGGGGGCTCCTCGGGAAGCCACTGCTGCTGGACTCATCAATGTCCTCAGTTGTGGTGGCCCGATCTTTGTAAGTCTTGGCTCCGGATTGTAAGGAGGGGAGGAGTTTATCAGGTGAGCTGTTGGGGAAGAGGTCCTCCACATCGCTGGACTCGGAGTGGTCCGCAGTGTCCATGATGACCTGGGGCTCGAGCTCCTCGTCCTCGAAGCGACGCGTCCCCGTGCAATTCGTTCCCAACTGGCCGATAAAGAGCTGCTCGTCAAAGTCGTCCGGACCGAAGTTGTTCCTGGTCTCATCCGCCGGGGTTTCGAACTGCGAGAAGTTGGCACGTGAGTTAGCGGTGGCGGCGTGGAGTAGTTGCGGCTCTTCCCCACCGGAGCCTCCATTCCCTCCGAGAAAGGGGGATGAGGCCAGTTTGTTGACGGGGGAGGATGATATGCTTTCCATGATTAAATGCTCGGATTCTGATTGCTCATTTGGGAACTCCGTCTCGCTGGCTCCACTTGAGGTAGTGCTGTTGCTGTCGCCTTCTAGACCTTCTTCGTCCGACGCATCGAGTATGACCAGTGGGGGGCTTGAGGAGGACACGGCTTTGTGGCTAGTCGAAGAGATTGGGTCCATGGCAGTTGACACGTCTACAAGAAAGTTTAGCAGGTTAGTTAATTTATTCCAAGTTAATAAATTGTTATATTAGCCCCACTGAACAACATCTTGTTTTTTGTTATATCCCTGCTACTGGACTTTCTTAAATTGCATTTTTTTTAAATTTTTACATCGCAAGCACGCAGTGCAAAAGAACAAAGTTTTGGGATTATCATTCCGTTTGCATTCTCAAATCAAAATGATTAAGGTCAAGCGACTATTTTTATTTATTTTTTTATCGAGCCCTGTTAGAAAGCTTTGTCTGTTTGCTTCTTACATAATAATGATAATGATGCTCTTGATGGCCTGGCCTAATGCCTAACTAAGCACTGTTGTTTAGCTGCCTTGTTTTTCCTCCTCCTCCTGATCAAAGACTTTGTTTGTTTGTGTGGGATTAATTTAATGGATTATGACTAGACTTTACTTAATCCTCCTTTATCTCTTTTCCATGATGATGATCCATCACAAGCTAAAACAGTCACGTCCTCACCGTTTCGCTTCGTATAAAATTTTTCCAATTAGCTAAAAAAAGTAACCTCTTCTGAATAACTTCCAGATCCAGTAGCACGATATATGTTCCGATAATTTTATAACTTTTTTTGTTAGTTTCAGTCGATGGAGAAAACAAGCCCGTGTGTATTGAGCACTGATGATGATGATGGAACTAAATTCTCATGGATGGATTCTGAGATCTCTGGAGCAACTCAAGCATGGAAGCTTCCTAATTTTGATGATGGTGATCTACTGATCTACTATTTAACTATTATAGTTCCTTTCATATCCGTTTAATTTTAATTTGAGTGGCGTGGGAAGACGACTTAATATAAATAATGAAATATTTATTGCTATTTTTTTTAAATATTTTATTTTGTAGAAGGATTCTCACTTACGGTCAACTTCAATGGACACTGCTGCTGGAGGAAGATGAAGATGGAACAATTTCAATTTCACCCCTTTCTTTAGATGAGTATCAGACCCGATAATTGGAACTTGGCTGCTGGGGGCTGGAGAACACTTTTTGGAAAATGTCTGCTGCTCAGTTAATGTAATCGATTTTGTTATTATTGTTATTATTATACTGGCCTTGGTTACTTTTTTTGTGTCTAGAAGATTATTAGTGATTGGCCTCCCATCCTGATCAGATCACCAACTTGATTTCTTCACAGTTAAAAACTAAACTAGCTTAGCTTACTTAAGTATAAAAATTGTCGTATTTAATTAAGTGTAAAAAGGAATTTGGATCATGTCCTTCCCTGGTGAACGGTTCCATTCAAGAAGAAGAAAAAAAGAAGTAATTTTCAAAGGATTATTATTATTAGTCTGCTAGAGCTAGACCTGTTATTTTTTCTCTCTCTCTATTGAGCTGTGTGTGCTTCTGTTTGTTGGTGTGCTCCTGAGAGAGGCCACTTCATTTAAAGGGAGGACTATGAATAGGAATAGCGCTGTGGTGATAGTGATGATGGTGTGGAGCAACTGCAACTGCTGCCCTGTAGTTAGTGCTTAGCCCATTTACATGGCAGAGATGAGTCTTTAGATCCCCTTGTTCCTTTACTCCGTACTTCTTTTCCTTTATGATCTGCCCATACTTCTTAGCCAGTATTTAGTTATTAAACTCCTTAATTGTAAAAGAAAAAAAGCTTAGGAGGTATTAAAATAAGCTTGTTTCTGTATGCTTGTTTGTAGATGAGAGCTGTGATGTGCTGTTGCCCGTGTAACATGTTGGGCTAGCTCGTTGTTGCTTATTCCACTGCAACTGCAGCCAATACCAAGCCTCTAGCCTTCATTTCACTCCCTACCTGAGAGACAGAGACGGTCACAGGAATCCGTTGGTTTGGTGGATATTATTAAATGGATCTGGTTCTGGTCTACGCATAATAATAAGTGTACTGGCTAGCTGACTCTTGTCTTGTTGTATGCAATAAGCAGTTTTCTTTGTTATTAACTTCAGTTAGCTCTATGTTACGTTGTTGGTAGTCTGTTGCGGATAGCAAATTGTTTGTTGGTGTTATGCTGGGGCACCTGGGGAGGAAATCCATGTTATGT
>JAQIWX010001264.1:0-10931 GCA_034696785.1 Lepidocyrtus cyaneus
ATTTGCATACATTTACATTTGAATAAATTGGCTTCAGAAAATTTTGGATGTTTTTTTTGAAGGTGTAGTCTTTTAGCGGAGTAAAGGCTAATCTCAAACTTATCAGAGGCGGCGATTATGAAAAAACAAAAAATTCAATCAAACTCAATGGGGAAAATGCAATCCGAAATGGTCGTTAAAATCGAGCAGCGGATAAAAAAGACCGGCTTATCCTACAAAACTCTCTGGGTAAACTGCTCCTATCTAATTACACAAAAGTAATAATCATCTTCTCCTACTACTACATACTACACACACAGTGCAGTGGAGAGAGGGAAGGCTGAGGTTTTGGGTTCGCAGAAAACAAACATGTTTGAAAAAAGAATTGGGCTTTTTTAACGAAAAAATTCTAGTTTCATCCTCATCCTCAATCCTGTCCCCACCTTGTAAAATGTTTGCGATTTTGTATTGAAAACAAAAATCAATGGACCTTTTTCTCTCTCTCAAGTAGGAGAGGTTTTGGGCTTGTATTACTCGAAATCATGTATTCCCGATACTGATAATCATGACTGCAGTCGCAGTGGTATTCCTTTGATTGTTGCATTTTTTTTTGTTGCAGAAAGTTAGTTTAAAAAAATGCTTCCTTAATCGACTATGGCTACCATAGTAAGTTAAATGAATGTCTTTTGTGTGTAGTATTAATACTCAAATTCTAATTGGCAGGGATGGTCCCTCCTATGCAAATATGATGGATGTGATGTGATGATGATGATGGTCGGTATTTATTATTAACAATGGATTGCTTGCTCCGCTTGAACTATTGCTTGGTTTTATGCCATGACGTTTATGAAATAATGACTATATTAGCAATCCCAGCAGCATCCGTCCTAACTCTAACCGCTTATCTATCTGCTAATAAATTCCTTTTTCTTTATTATTATTGATGATGATGATTTGTTGAAAAGTTTTGGTGCTTGGGCAAGTTGAAGTTGAAGTATTTATTCGGGATGAATTCAATTTCTGACCATTCACCTTTTGTTGTTTTGATCCGACAGACTTGTTTTCCATCGGGAGTAAGGTGTTGAAGCTGTTCCGTTTTGATATTCAGTACACGCCAACGATGGAGGGAACAGATGTGAGAATCCTGCGGGTGGTCCTCAACCTCCCCGCCATGTGCCAACTCACAGGGCATCTCAGCAATAGCACGGACTTGCCCGACTTGCGAGAGCTCTCCGAGCTCGCTTCAGGAGCGGAGGACTGTGCTGACGGGAATGGAACGGAGAAGGGGGAGCTGACGACGCAGGTTGACCTGACTCGAAACGTGACTTCATGGTCAGTCCGTAGCCGCACATCTAGTCCTTTTATTGTGATGGCTATCTGCTCAAGGGATGCTGACTCCCACGAGTCTTCCTCCGCATCTCACACCCAACAGCAGCAGCACCATCGTCGTCACGCAACTCATCACGGGAGCAGTCTCAAAGTGGTGACCAAGGAGTTCTTGAAGCCATCAAGCCAAGCACAAATCAAGCGGAGGTCACGACGCGCCGCCGCCACGGAGCCATCAACCCTCCGCAGCTTCAACCACAAGAGGGACATTGGGCGGGGGAGAGAGTGTGCGAACACACGGCATGGGAAGACCTGCTGCAGACGGTCGTTGAAAATCAAGTTTTCCGATCTGGGAATCTCCGACGATATTCTCGAGCCGCATGAGTTCGACGCGCACGTTTGCGACGGGAGGTGCAACGCGAGGCGAGTGGCATACGCCTCCACTCACGCCATGTTTCAACACATTCTTCATCAAACCAAAGGGAAGAAGTTTGCGCCCCGACCGTGCTGTGTCCCCACCGCCCTCTCGGAGTTGGACGTCCTCCATATAGATCCCAATGGGAACAGGAATGGGGGCCCCAAGCTGATCGTCACCATCCTCAAGGATGCCATCGTCAAAGAATGTGGTTGCTCTTAAAGCGTCAAGAGTTGAGCTCATCATTCCAGTGTGTGTTTTTTTAAAGTAACTTTATAATAACGTCTTACATAATTAGCACTATGTAACGTAACTCAGCTCTGCAATTTATCTCAAGAAACAAGGGTATTTAAATTTATAAAGAGAAAGGTACGTCATTAGAAGGGAGACGAGTGAGGAATAATGGCTTCTTATTGTCGCTTACAATTGCCAACTCTCAGCATGCCGTTGCAGTACTCTAAAAAGGCTCCAAAAAAAAGGGCTGATTAAAAAAAAATAGTGATCCGATGCAGTATTTTGTTGTACAGTAGGCGTGTTCCAAACGTGGAGGAAAATTCTTCTAGAAAACCGCGTAAGTACTGATCAGAAACTCAAGTTCTAGCAAGCGAGGTTTAGTCGTAATCAAACTCTCAAACATGTACCTACGTAGAAATTTGCCAAAAAAATAAATAAATCCAGTTCTGCTCTGCATTTTTAGTCAGACAGAGGAGCAATGCAAAAAATATTTCTCAAAAACTAATCGACATCGATACGCAAAAAAATCGCAAATATTTCTAGAAGGTCAAGAGACAGAGAGACAGGGAAAGAAAAAAAAATGTTTTCCCAATGAATAATTTTCTGTGGTCTCTTCATTAGGGATAATATTGGAATCGATTGGATTACTACTGTTATTTAAGAGCTTTAATTGTTAATACTGATGATGATGGGGGGCGGTAATGAGCCAAGAAGGCCCCAAATGCTCATCGCTCGTTATCTCCCGAGAGAGAGAGAGAGAGAGAGAGAGAAAAAAATAATTTGTGTAAGTTTAGGAAATTTTTTTTCTTTTGTAGAAATCGACTCCTTCTTCACATTCTTTATCAAAACAAAAATTTCGCAGAACAACGTGACTCTGGCTACATCCAAAAATTACTGCAAACTAAACTACTACATCATAAATTTGCTTAGAGTTGATTGTCTTCGTGGCGGATTTTTTTTTTGCCAGCAAAAAAAAAATCAGAACAAGTAGTTTCAATCCAACCTTTAAATAAGCACATTCTTTCCCCGACCATCCATGATCCTCTCTTGTACTGAAGAAGAAGAATAAGAAGAAAGAAAAAAAGATAATTAAAAAGAAAAGATTAACCCAGTCCTTCATTAATCGCTCTGCAAAGGGGTTTACACACTTAACCACTGTTTGGTGGTGGTGATGATGATGATGATGATATTTAGTGAGTTTTTACAATCACCATAACTTGCATTTATATATCAAAGGAAAGAACATGACGTCGAGAGAGAGAAAGATAGATAGAGAGGGAGAGAGAGCAAAACCAGAAATGAGATAATGCTTTTCTCCCTTCTGCTAATCCATCTAGACATGATTTCATGAGTGCTTAATTGAATGCAGTTGTAATGTAGTCCCATTATAGAATTGTTTTCACAACGTCTTTGTCAGAATAAATTAATTCCCATTTTTGGTTTGTCCTTTTGTATATATATTGTAATGTAACTAGAACAGGCCAGCCAGTTTACACTTATCTCTTTATCTCTCTATAAGTTATTTTTTTCTCTTCTTCTTCTTCTTCTTCTATTCTTGCTCATCTTCCTCAACGCGAAAAATGTCTAAGATTAAAGCCCAAATCACTCAAATATAAATCAGATATGGAGATTTAAGTTGGTTGGTTGGTTGGTTGGTGGAGAGCTGAAAGAAAACTTGTTACCTTTCGTCCTTTAGCCTATCGATTCGAGATGATAATGAGATTCCTTTCTCGACGAAAATAAAAAATGAAAATCCGACTACCGAGCCCGGTGGATGATGTGGTGGTGGCGGTGATGGTGGAGAGAGAAAAAAAGTATCAAGTCCGAACTCCTCTTGCAATGCTGCCTTGATGATTATTTTGAGTATTTGAAGTCTCGGGAGAATAACATAACTGTTCTCGGTAAACACAAACTGTACTATCGGACTCTATCATCTATCTGTGAGTGCCAGACGGTAGAATGTGCTAATTTAAATAAATGCATTATATCCTCCATCCATCGCCGAAGTAAATTGAGCTTGATTAGACCGGTGTGGTGGTGGTGGCAGTTTCCTCCAAAAGATTATCACTATCATCACATCGCATCACTATAATAACGCTGCTTAGAAAAACGAATATGTAGGTATAAAATTAAAAGTATTTGCAATGGTGACCATACTGCTGAGATTTGATGTTTGCCAATTCGCAAAAATAGAGAAAGAAAGAAGGAAGAATGCAAAGGAGGAAGAAGAGAAAAAAAACCTCAAGTCTTTTATTCCCTGTTTTGTTTAGTAGTTTTAATTAAATATTAAAAATATCATCATCATAATTTTAAATGCTGTACAACATCAGCTGCTAAAGTAGTAAAAAATCAAGTTACTACACCAATTTCTCTCTATCTAGTCAGTCAAGGTTCCACAACACAGAGAATGCAGGACCTTGACAAAACAAAAAACCCTCATTATATGAACTGCTTTCATGTAACAGTAATCTTTAAGTCTCAAAAAACATACAACTTTTAAATTATAGTAAAGGATCAAGTTAAGCTAATATATTATTTCGTCTGCTTAGATATACCGTTCAAAATATCACCATCTTGAAAGCCACAATCAATCATCCTCCTCATCCTCATCATCATCATCAGCAGCAGCAGCATCATCCTTTTGAGCTTGCGTTTCTGTTTGAGATATTGCAACAATGCAAATATGTAAAATAGCATTTTTCAACAGTTGCCCACTGAAAAGTACTCATTTTACATTTTTTTCTTTCAAATTCATTGTCTTGAGCTGCACACAAACCATTCAACAGCAGCAGCAACCGATGATGATGATGATGTTATTGATGTGGATGATGATGATGATGATGAAGATGAGGCTGATGATTTTTTCTTCCTTTCTTTTGGAAAGAAAAGAAAACTTCAACGGCTTTCAATTTTGGAGCGAACAAAAGCGATAACATGTAAATGAGTGTTGTAGTTGAACCAAGAAAGTCGCACCTTAAAGGAAATCCACTATCCTACGTTATACATAATATAAAGTATCCAAAGGTATAAACATTAATATATTTGCTAATTGTAAAAACAAAAAAACGATGCTGAAAAAACAAACATGGTCAACGTTTTCCTTGTAACCATTATTGCTAAATCCTAAAAACTAAGTATTGATGAAATGAAAGCTGAATGTGTAAATTATTTTCTGGAAATGTGAAATGGAATGGCAAAAACAAAAATTACCATCACCTTTTAATACTATTATTATTACTGTTGTATTGTCGCATGTTTTATTTTTCCTTTTTCCGGAAAAGAAAATGGATCCAGAAAGTTTCAAAAAAGAACTATTATTGTATTATTATTATTACTATTATTATTATTTTTTTGTTTGTCATATTATGTCATGTCAATGCAGCTAAAAAAAAAGAATCTGTTTAGAGGATTACTATACTAACTATACCAGAGAGATGACAGAACTGTTTATTTCAGTGAGTTTTTAGGGAGGAGGAGGAGGAAGAAGAAGAATTATAAGCCTGACTTCAATTTTAAAGAACTGCTGTAAACATATATTAGTACATAAGCTAGCTGTTTAAGTGTGTACATTTTAATTAGTTGTTAGGAAGAAAAAAAATGGTAGTGTTCTCAAACTGAAAATATATACATGAAATTAATATATATACAGATAATAGTTAGGTAGAGTAGTAGTTTAGTAGTAGCTTTAAACATGCTTGTAAAATCTAATATATACCTGTACCCTATATATATGTCTATATTTGAATAATATATGTATGTATATCCTCCGCTAAACTGTACCTTTGCACTGTAATAAACCGGAAGGAAAACTAGCTTCCAGTTATATGAAATGATGAGTACTTAAAAAAACATGATATAAAAAATGGACAGTTTTAATTATATAACTAGTAGGACAAGTATCGTAACTATTAAGAAATAAAAATGTTTTTAAAAGGTTCATCGTTGACTCTGTTTCTGATTACTGCAGAGTGCAGAGCAACCTCATCATTATCATCATCGTCATCGTATTTAAAATATATATATTGTAGGTGTAAAATTGTCAAATATACATAGAATGGTAATAGTACTTAATTGTTAAATGTTTAAGATGAATGGATTGATTGGAGAGTGAGAAAAAAAACAATGTTTTTTACCGTGCTTAAAAATCAAACCTAATTGTCATCGTCAGTCTGTCAATCATCATTGTGCGAAAAAGAAGAAGAAAACGTTGTACTTTTTTTTGTAGTGTTTTTTTTTTGTGCTGAAGATGATTTGGCAAATGAGCTATTTATTAATGTAATGTGTAGTGTTATCATGAATTATATTAATTCCCGCGATAACATCACATGACCCAATGGAATCGTCATCATCAGATAATATATAATCTTGTATGATTAAACTTAGTTTTTTTTTAAAAAAATCCCCTATTCTTACTTAAAAATAGTATCAATTATATTTTAAACATGTTATGTTAAAAGGCTATGTATTGAGTTGTTGTTTTTTTCGTAGTTTTACTTGTGTTGTTGTATGCTAAAACAAAACCATTTATTATTCAACCATTATTTTCAAGACTGTGATAATAGAGCCGAGCTTAAATGAAAGCTTGCCTCCTCACGACTTTATACTGTTTGTTTTATCATTTAGTTATAATTAGTTGTAGGGTAGATTTATATAAATATTATATTATTATATATTGTATTTTAATTATTTTTTAGTGTACTCAATTCAATGTTTTCTGTTGTCATTAAATAAATAGTTGTAATACTGTCCATTTAGTAGAAAATTATCCAGTTTTCTTTCTTTTTTTTAGAAAGTTTTTCGTTGTTTTTTTTTTATAGCATGTTGCATGAACTGTTTTTCTTTTCGTACGGAGAAGTTGAGGCGCGATATGGATATATTTAGAAAGTGCATCAAGTTACTTCAATACATAATTGCATGGGACGGACGTAAGTGGTTTTCTCCCCTTCCATGGAAATAGTTGGTGGAGTATTTAAGGGAGTAACCGTTGTTGGGACAAACTTTCTGGAAACATTAGATTACCCAAGAAGATCATTTCAGGTCATAGTCCACAGTTCTATTTCTGGTTTTGTTCGAGAACATTGCTGGCAGATGCACTGTCCGTATGTAGATATTTCGACCATCTCACATTACTTCTGATAGTTAATGATTTATCTGAGGATGATATTATGATAACATAAATATGTCTTAATGGCCGCGACCGAACATCTGCTCTCTGCAACAAAAGATGTTTTTCTCTCTTAAATTCTTACTACGAACAGTCTAAAATAAAAATAATGTGTATTATTATCACTTATCAGTTTTATATTAAATGATGATGATGATGATGATATTATATATTTTATGTTTCGAATCCCGATAAAAATTCATGATGGTGTTAAAATGTCAAGTGGAAAATTGTATATTAAAAATTATTTAAAAAAAATATATATATCATGTATGGACCATGCGTCTCCGCTTACATAAAATTGTAGTGATAGTTTCTGCTGGCTCATGAAAACGTATCCTGTTACTTTCCTCATCATCATACATATGACATGATGACATTTAACACGAATCGTGCAAAATTTCAATAAAATGCATCCCCATGTATGGAATAGAGAATATTATGAAGATTATAGTTTGCTGCTGCAGTTAATTGCATCTTCAGCGGACGTTCCTCCATCATTAATAACGAGCACTCACACATTCCACTTTTGCAATTAGTGATGTTGATGATGATGTCCATGTCTCGAGCGACCATATATAATAATAATGACTTGAATGATGGAACACTGTACAGGAAAAATAACTTCATTTTAAAAATAGTAGTCTCTACTCTTTATTAATAATTTTCATCCTATTTTCGTCACAATTAACAATATATATTTTTTTTTCCTGGCACAACAAATTGGTTATGAGTCTTTTCCGAGTTGCATATAAGTATATCATATCATCATATTATTATCATATCATATCATCGAATGTAATGAGCTGTGTACATCAGCATTTAACTTTTATTATCAATTCTAGCACTACTTTATCCTCCACTAAAATGTTACAAAGCTCCTCTGTGATTTGTTTTTTTTTTGGCACCATCAGTTTTGGTTTCATCATCGTCGATAGCAATAAAATGGTCATTCAGATATCAGTCAAGAAAAGACAATTAAAGTGTAAACTTGGAAGAAGAATACAGCAACGAGCTAAAAACTATATTTATAATAACATATAATAAGCACATTATCTATCTATCTATTCATCAACCTCTCACACTTGCAGGCAGTCTATACATTATATAATATCTGTACATTTTAAGCTCATGTTTGAGTTAGCAGCAATGTCAAGCAAAAATAAAATAAAACTATTTAATTTTCTCTCTCTCTCGATTATCTTTCAAAATTGGACAGAATGTGAATCAAAAAGCAGCAGCCAATATACCTACTACTTGCTTTTCAACCACAAACAATTTTTAACTAGTTAAGTATAATGAGTTTATTTAATATTTATTCCTCTTACAACGGTCATGGCATCACTTTCGCTATCATCATGGCATCCGCTTAACAATATAATTGACATGACATTCGTTTATAGTTGGAAGGATGATCCAAACCAAAAAAAAATATATTTATGGAATTTTAATAAGATTGAACCATGGTTTTTTTTTTAGAAATCATTGCCCGATCCAATCAATGACTGTGTTTTGCAGCTTGTACTTAAAACTATGAAAATTATGAAGAATATATATCAATATATTTTTTTGTTTACGAGATTTTTGATGTAAGAATAGAAACTGCTGCCTGCCATATATATGTATAAAGTAATCTTTGAATGAGCTTTCTCTCATTGGAACATTGACATGACATGATCCAAAGTCTTTATCTATTTTTTTTTGGCATTGAAATTTATAGTCAAAGTTGAGTTGGAACATTTGACAGAAAAATAATCGAGTCTTGTGAGCATTTATGTTAGAATCTTTAAAAAAAAGAGGCACTTTTTTTCCTAAACAATATTTTCATTTTCACACTAAAAGATATGATCTAGGTATAGCTATTTATGATTATATTCATCCTGGCTACTAATCCGGGACTCAATCCTGCTTCTCCAGAACAAATGCAGCACGCGATGGAATATATACCTGGAAATAAATGAAATGCAATTTGTGATGTTTCAATTAATTTATGTTTGTTGAAATGACGTTTGCAATAATCAACTGTTGGCTACCATTAGAGAGTTGCGACGATTGGCAAATCCTTCGGGTGCGGTGAAAAACTCGGTGTTCCGATCAAGTCGATTGAACCCACCATATTGTTCATGATCGCTGTCCAAGGCAATTTTATACTTTCCAGGAACCTCCACTCCAATTCTGATGAGGGATGGGAAAGAAAACAGGTTATTTGGACGGATTGATGCAAAATCAAATTGGTTAAAATTGGTTATGTTCATTGGGATGATGATAAGCTTACTTGTAATCGGGGAAGCTCTGGGTAGGATGGAAATTGAAGACAAAGACAAGGCCGCCCCTTTCGAAAACTACCACTTTGTCCCCTTGATGTTTCCAGCTAACGTAGCCCTGGAAATAAAAAAAGAAGAAGAAAATGATAGAAATTTAAATTTACATACAATGCAGTTTACAATCATCATTCCACACAATCTGTTAGTCTGTTAGCGACACCGCTGACCTTTGTACAGCATTAAAAGTGTTGCTAACTACGTGAGTAAAAATGAGCACCTACCGAGTCTTTGTGGAGCCAGCCATGCTTGTCCTCCAACTTGAGCATGCCTTCGTCAAATCTAGCGAGAAACTTGTATTTAAGCAGCTCATCATCCACAAGATTGAACTGACGTCTGGCATAATGATAAGAGTCATCATTCCCTGCTCTTGGAAAGTCGAGCCATTCAGGATGGCCAAACTCATTTCCTGCGTACAATTCAAGCAGGGAAAAACATAAGAATGAAATGGATGAGAGCTCACATTCTATTTCAAGTAAGAAGCTCTTAATATTATGCATGATGCATTTAATTAAGCTGATTGCCGTTGGTTGCAGTTTATGTACCGATGAAGTTGAGGTAGCCTTCTCCTCCCAGTCCGAGAGTAATTAGTCGAATCATTTTGTGCAATGCGATACCCCGATCAACTACAGGATTTGGAGGGGAAATGATGGACATGTGGGTGTACATATCCTTGTCCATTAGCCAGAAGGCAATTGTTTTGTCTCCAACAAGTGCCTATGGTAGCAATGTAGCAAAAAAAAAGTCATAAATATAGTTAATGTATCATTTTTGCCGTATTGCATTTCTGGGGAATGTGGGATGATGAAGATCTCCATTTTTTTTGTTCGTTTTCCTTTAAAAAAAAAATATGATTGTTTCTTGTTGCTTACCTGGTCATGACTCTCGCAATAGGCAATGGCCTTTTCCTGCCAACGACGGTTCGTCAATGTGTGGATGATATTGGCAATGTCCCATTCTTCATCCTGGAATTATTAGACATTTAAAAAAAAATAAGTTTAAAAAAAATGACCAGTTACTTTAACCGATCGGACGATATACTAATCGAAAATAGATACATATGTATAATATGTTCTCTCTAACCTGATACTTCTTCAATAGCTCAATCCACTTGTCAGGAATGGCCATGGCTAAGCGGTAGTCGAAACCACCACCTCCCTCGGGTACTGGACGGCAAAGGGCAGGCATGCCGGACACATCCTAAAGGGAATTAGAAGTCAAAATATGACTTCCAGGTCATTTTCGTAGAGATTGAAATGGGTTATGGGGATTATAAAAAACCTCAGTTTCATACCTCCGCAATTGTAATCACTTCTGGATACAAGGTGTGAAGCATGTCATTGGCAAGCATCAAGTAGACAATAGAGTCTGTATCCGTGTTCATCCCGAAGTACTCATTGTAGTCCCCGGAGAAGCCATGACCCATCCCTCGGGAGTGGTACAACATTGATGTAACTCCGTCAAATCTGGAGTAATCATAATCAATAATAAA
>JAQIWX010001265.1:0-10923 GCA_034696785.1 Lepidocyrtus cyaneus
GGGCCGGTCCCTCACTTCCTTTATAGTGGCATAATTTCCCATTTAAACATAAAAATTCAGTGATAAACAGTAATGGCACTAGTGGCGGCGGTGCGGTAATGGCAATATAATACCATACTGTACTTTTATTATGGTCATATTACAGCCAAAGCCAGCACTCATAAAGCTCAGTCTACAGCCTCCCTCCCACTCCCTCCTACCTACTTCCGTCCCTTTTCCGTTCCCAACTTGTTAAAAAAAATGTTAGACTCAACTCAAGTCAAATGACTGAGGATTGAATATTATTACACAAACAAACAAAAAAGTTTCCTTTTTTTCTTCCTTCGGCGATTTTTTCTCCTTTATACCTGTTACATGACTTTGACAGTTTCTCCCTGTTACTCTTAATCACTGAAAAGTTTTACTCTCATGCAACCAATCCATGTAACACTCTTTGGTGGGAATACATTCATGGCTACCTCCTTTTTTCTTTAAAAAAATCTTTCTCTCTCTCTCTCTCTGGATGTTACACAAGCACACGCTTTTCTTGCTAGCTCAAAAGTATTTACATAAATGGAACTACACGGCTTTGTCTTCCCTTTCCTTTAAAAAAGTTTTTTCTAGTAAAAGGGAAGCAGAAGAAGGAAAACTTTTTATTTTTAGTTTCATTTCCATTATCCAATTTTGGGCTTTTGTTTTCCAATGCCCCTTTTGTCTAAACTTGGTGGGGTTTTCTTTGTCGCGAAAGAAAACAGTGATCCACCACCACCACCAACAACAATTTAACTGCCGGTTTGATTCCTATCATTTTCATCTAAAAAAACTTTATAAATCCATTCTTGTTAAGACTATCTCTGCATCACTTTTTTTCGTGTGGGAAAGTTAAAAAAACTAGCTGGCAATGTTTAGTTCAATTCGATTTTTTACTTTTATTGAAAACAAAAAGCATGCGAAAAGCTGAGAAGTTTGTATGAAAAGGAGGGGAACAGTATGAGAACAAAAATGTAAAAAGACAAGTGTTCTGAAAAGCCATGTATGCAAATAAATGGGAATGACTTAGCATGTTATTGTTTTTGTCCTCTTCAAATCGAGCTAAAATAGCGTAAAAAATGGCATTACACAGTAGCGGATGTATAATTGCATGAATTACGGTTTCTCTTTGATATTATTACGTGATTCTTATGTAGATTTCAATTATCGTAATTACGAATATTCATGACTTCTTCTTCTTGGTTTCAAAAGTTCACTTTTTCTTTCGAACAGTTTATGTCGCCGCTGCGCTAACGATTAAGCTACCTACAATACCTTCATAAAAATAATAAGAAACGCTTCATTGCGTGTTTCTTGTAGCTATTAATTTCAGTTGATTTCGAAATAGTTGTTAAATTATATTTAACTGTGAATTTATTTAATTGTGCAATGGGGTATTTCACAATAGATGGCGTATTCTATTGTAATTATGTAACGCGTCATTATTTTCATTAGAGCATTCTGTAGATGAAAAAAATGACAATTGAATTGGCTGAAATTATTGAGGAGAAGCGTTGATCGGTCATCATATCATCATCAAGTTAACAAGCTTATTGTATGACTTGATAAATGCCGGTCATTTGGATATCGTTCTTTATTTGAAAGAAGAAATAGAAATGAATGACCTCTCGCCAAACAAACTCATGTCATAACTGTGAATGACCAGTCTAGTCTTCCCATAAAATTCTGATGGTTTGGTATGGGAAAATATCGGGATTCTCTCAAACTTGGAGGGAAGATGGGCTGCTGTATTTTCCACGTTCATTTTTATTCCCTGGTCATAATCGTAATCGATAAAGTAAAATGCGTGGAGATTCTCCACTGATGATGATGATGATGCGTTGGTGTTGATAGGCCATATTTTTAAAATTGGATTCCCCCATAATCTCTTTCGGGCTGGGTGCATTTCCTCCGCTTCCAAGCGCATCTGGAAAATTATGCGTGGAGAAAAATACCCAATGCATACGCAATACTAATAGCAAACAATAATAATAGTCCAAATATGCGTAGGCATATCTAAATTTTATGCGAATGCTCGTAGAGAAAAATCCAATTGGGCAATGGAGGTGGAGGGAAGATTGGAGGAACTACGGTTATCCATTATTGTCAGAATGGATAATATGATTATGGAGGAGATGTTAGATCAAGTTATTCCCTGATTTTTTCCATCATTAAAAATAAGCTTCCCCGTTGCATTTGAACAAGTACAATATTCCACAGCTTTATATTTAGCAAACCTTTCTTTTAGCTTTTTTCTGTCAATCTATTTTAAATTTTTAAAATGACCCTGACTGAATTCATGATTTCTCTTCAGAGAAACCCTTCACATTGCCTCGATGGAATGTACCTTCCAATATCTGGCCAAGCCAGTTTGATTTTCATTAAAGCATTGGCTTGGTCTTCTTGCCAGACATGCTTGCATAAATTCCACGGGTTTGACACACTTTCCAACAATAAAAACACTAAAATTCCACATCTCATCTGCGCCAACCAACCAACCCATTATCATCACCATCGCCCGTTTCCCCATCCTCCATACTACTTTCCCATGCAATCCAACTGAAAACGCTTTCACGAAATTTGTAAATTTGGAAGTAAGGAAAAACTACATCCATATCCATATCCAACCTTCATATTATCCCATGCTCCCATTTGAATTGGGTGAGAACTACATCTAAAAAAAGCAATTGCCATTGGTTTAGTGTTCCATCGTCCACCACCACAACAGAATTCTTCCCTATTTTCAGCAAAAGAATAGCCACGTAGAAATGTTCATGCATTATTTTCCTCCTCCATGAATTTGAATTCACAGCTGGTTCCACGGTTCTCAGCCTTCCATCCAGCCAGAGAGAGAGACTATTTTTTTTACAACTGGCCTGACTGTTGGCAGGCATAGCCTGTTCCAAACGAGAGAGTGTTTTGGGATTCATGAGAATGCGAATGAGCTGTGGTGGATGTTCTTGCTCCTTGCTGCATGATTTAACACCACCACATTCACAGGCGAAAACCACCTCCCCCCAGGAAAAAAAATAGCATAGGAGTAATAATCTTTTAAAAATCAAGCATTGAAAACGCACCATCCCAGTTTTGCTCTCGTTTATTTCCCAACTCAATCTTCATATTACAATTCTCCCTCAAAAAAAGTACCTACCTACGGCCAAGCTTAAAAAAGGATCTTGGTATGGTATGTTTTTGGTGTACATCTCATCTCATCATGAAATGGATACGCTGGGAGAAAAAACGCTCCTGCGTACGTACGTAACAATGAAATTTATCGTTCTGAGAATTGTCCCACCACCAAAAATTAGGGTTTCATTTTCATTCCCAAAGAAAAGTGTATTCCAATTGGATCCATTGCCTACATTTTTCCCTCATGCGTCGCATTTGTAATTTAGCGAATAGCTTGCTCATCTTCTCAACATTCTCTTAGTTTAATGGATTTTCTTCTTCTCACATCCATAAATACCTACCTATTTTTAAAAGAATAGAATAAAATACTTTTATTTTTGCTGCTGAATTTATTAGGTACATATATAAATCCATTTTACAGAAGGAAATATGAATTCTATTTCAAGCCAGAAAAAAAGAATCTAAAACTGAACCAGTTTCTTTTGATTGATTAAAAGTTTTCCGTTAGGATGTGTCCCTCCTGCCACATAATAAAAATGGAAATTCATTTCCCCAAATCCTCTCACTGACCATTTTTCCTCCCATGAAGCACATCATAAAGTTCAAAACAAACGGTGTAAATTGTCCGATCCGAAACGGAGGAATGGAATGGTAGGAAGAAGAAAGTAAGCCGCTCATATATTTGCTCATACGCTTTGCGCTGCTTTTAACAAGGGGGCAGCTTCTCTGCAGCTATAGTCCATTATATTTCTGACAATGAGAAGAAAAAGGGAAAGAGTTCATGTTGCGCTGCAGTCATCTTCAAAAACAGGAGAAGCTCCCTGCAAAAGACAACTTTCCCCCCTTAGTACTGTACAAAGTATATAAAGTGTCATTATTGCTGCTAAAGAAAGAAAAATCCAGCTGTTGATGACGCTCGTTAACTACCCTTCCGAAGTCGGGATGTGATACGGGAGTCGGCTGGAGTACTGGAGGACCCGCTAAAGAGCACTTTTTTTCATGTGAAAGTAATAATAATCCGGAGGAAGAAAAAAAGAAGCAGAAAGAAACTTCCAAAAATGGAACTTTCTCATTCTCCTTCCTTTGGTGCCTTGGATTCACTTGGTATAGTTTTTTACAAGGAGAAACAGTCTAGTCGTTATAAATAAGACACTTTCATTTTCAAGGGAAAAACTCAAAGAAGAAAAAAAAGCTTTCGCATTCTTCCCTTTGCTTTGAGTCTCTGCCGTCTGAGAGGAGAGGAAGGAAGATGAACATCATCAGCACGATCAGATTTTTTTACAGGGACATGATGACGCTGATGATGATGATGTCGATGTCCTTCTTTTTCCTCCTCCAAGAAAAAAAATGGTCGACTTTACAAGGGATTTTTCCCATTTTCGATATAATAAACGTACTGCGAATCGGGGAGACAAGATGAAAAAAACCTGCAATAAAAAACAAGAGTTGTTGGAAGTTACGTACGCGGATGGGACGGTGGAGTAGAGTGTATTTTAATGTAAAAAGGAAAAGTTTTTTCCAAGTTATAAAGTTATAATTAAGAAGGGAAAAATAATAACTGTGTATGTTCTTGCCTGTGTGTTATGCAATGCAATGGTAATGGGCAGAGTGTAATATAATCCTTGGAATTATGATGGCATGGTGGAGGGTTTTCAGGACGAGAAGATGGTGATTATTATTATGAAGGAGAAAAAAGTTTTTTTTTGTACTTTACGGTTTTTATGACTTGATGATGGTGCTGCCAAACTATCATGTTATGATTATTGCTACGTATCTTGTTATTAGATTTGAAGAAAAGTAGTACTCGTACATATATGGGCTATGTCTGATGCTGATGTCTTAACATATCCGTCGTCGTCGGCAGAAAGTTGTCGAATTTTTTGGGGACATATATGACATGGGAGACATGTAAAACGACCGATTGACTCCAATTTCATTTCACTTATGCACATTCATTTTTTATCAATCAATGTATTCGTCTTGTCATCATTATCATTCCCATCGTAAGTAACTATTATTAAGGAAGAAGCTTGATATTGATCACATTAGCTGATAAACATAGCATTAGAAATGCATCATCGTCATCATCAGCAAACGCAGATGGAATGCAATTTAAAAGGGAGAAGTTGACGCTTCTGGTTAATAGTGGCTTGGCTACCACTACCACCACCACTGACGATGAGAGTGCTACTGCACTTGTAATAAAACTTGATAATGAGATGAGTTGAATGAGTGATGTGATGATGAGAGCATGAAAAAAAACAAGTTGACTGTTTCTGCACTGAAGAAGAAGGTGGAAAAACATGAGTAAAAATGTGTAAGGAAGCTGTTTGGGAAGTTTGAATAAATTCATTCGAATACGGTAGTTTCTCACCAATAATTCATCATCACCATCGCCAATCATTACCATCTCATTAATGGAAATATCGTGTAGAAAATGGGATTTACATACCTAAATATAGAGCAGTGCATTCTATCACCATCATGAATCATTGCACATGGCTTGGGTGATTGTTTCAATGTAAGTTTGAATGAAATTCACAATAATAAATGTGCACTTCTTCACCTAAGTAGAAGCATATAGTGCCGGCGCCTTATAAGCGTATCAAAAATAATTAAACAATGCACACTTAACCGTTATAGGGGAAGATGAATAAGGAAAAAATGGAAAACTCGAAGGAGGAGTGAGTTCAGCGAGTCGAGTGAGTGAGGTGGGGAGGAAATTAATATAGAAAATATAATGACAACAATAATAATAATAATGATAATCTAAAATAAAAAATTGCAGAGCAGAGATAAAAGACTAATCATAAAAGGTAATGAGAGTAGTAATGTTAATTTTCTTATTCTTTGAAGAAATATGGTATAAAATCAGACCGTTCTTAGAAAAAGGCTCGACGATACGTATTATGGAGTATACTCATTCAAGGCATATTGACATGACTCAGGAGGGTAGAGCACAAAGGAGAGGGGAATGGAATATGTTAATCCGTAAACAATGAATAAATAAAAAAGCGGAGGAGTATCAGGCAAGCCCCAGCCCAGAAGTTGTAAAGTCCACTGACTGCACTTTACTTACAAAAAGCCGCTGCCGACTTCTGCATAAGTCGTCTAGAGCGGATGAGACAGAAAAGTGCATCAACCATGGATGCATCACCATACTGTATCGGCCCTTCTTATTTTTATTATTAGGGGAAAAGGGAATAAGTTTTCATAACTGGTCTGGGCTTCTCTTTCAAGAAACCCTTCTTGTTTGACTGAAGCTTCTGAAGAAGAAAAAAGTAAAATACGCGTGGCAGCTTTTTTTACTCGTTTCCACTCCAATACCACCACCATCCTCATCATATCCAAGTCAAACTTCGTCTTTATTTTTTTTTTTATCAAAAAAGGTTTAACTTTATTCTTCTTCACCTCGGCAGGGAATACTCGTAGAAGGGGAAAAATTATTCCCAGCATATAATTTTTTTATGATTTCCTGCGTACGACGGAAGTCTGCTTATTGCCCTGATTCCCTTTTTTTCTTCTATAGAATATAACCGACATAAGAAGATTGTTGATGAGAGCCAAGCTATAAGCCAAGTGGGACCAGCTCAGGTTGTTTCAAGAAATATGATACTTTTTAATATGATGCAAGACATATGTAGTACAATGTGCAGGGGAGAAGGGTGTGAGCATACGGGCGGACGGGGAAAATATAAAGTCAATTCAAGTCAAGTCCCTTCAGCATTCAATCAACAGGGCTGTTTTTCTATTATTTTCTGTTCTATTCTGTACCATCATCATCATCTTCTGGTCACAGATCACAGCTCATACAACAACAATTAAAAAGGAGTGAGCAAAGCTGATATTGGATTGTGTTATTATTATTTTTCCATTGTATTCAGTATTCACTCCCATTCTGGGAGTAATAACATGGACACTCCCATAAAAGACTAATAATATTAATATAAATTCTTTGATAATACATAAATGATAATGAAGAGGATGAGTAGAGTACAAATGACATGACTGGGGATGTGAAGGGGACGATCATCAGCATGTTATAAGAAATAGATCACGTTTTCCTAGAAAATCAAACATGAAGTGAAGGGAAGGAAGGATGTTTTCCTTCCCATCAGAAATGAATGCATAATATGCCACTAGCCATATATGCATATTCATGAGATGATTTTGAGACAGGTGAAGCCAACAATTCATTATTCTGCTGCTGCTACTTCTTGATGATGTTGATGTTGATAGGGAGGGATTGATAATGATAGGAAGATAGGCTATGAATAGAAACTGATGAACTGAATAATCTTTTTTCTTTTCAAGAAAAAGAAAATTGCTTTGGCATGGTTTTGAGTGCATTTTTCCCCTCTGTCGATTGATTTGGTAGATCGATATGATGATATGACAGGACATCATGACACGATGCACTTGTAGGGTTTTCAGCATTCACTTTCTAGTGTCGTATTTTCAGAATATTTTTTTGAGGTTTCCGGTCGTGTGCTCTGTCCTGTCCCAGATGCTTAAGAAGAGGAATTATTATCATTATTATCAGTGAACCCTTTTCATTTTCTCGATTTCCTCTTTTTGATTTCAGAAATAGCTATAGCATAGCATCGTCATATAATTTGAGATATGGACTATGTCTATGCTTGGTTGAGTTGATGCAAGGTGAAGTGAATTGAAGAGAAAACGTTTAATTTTACGATACGATGTGAGATGCTTAGTTTGATTACCCTCATGATGAAATGGTCGGAGACTAGACAATGCAATGGCATGGCAGTAGAAAATGTCCTTCAGCAACTACTTTTCCTTCTTGCTTAAGTCAGAAGAAAAAGTGCAAACGTCATTCTGAAAACTGAACTTTTTCCTTGATAAATGATCACTTGAGGGGGGAGAGAAAATCCGAAAATATATATGAAAGTGGGTTGTTCAAGGTCGCCATTTGATTCAGAGCAAGTGATTCTTTGACTGGGAATCAGCCCAAGTGCAGCAACCATGTCAGCAGGCCAAACACGGGCTTAACATGAGAGGGAAGACGAGTAGTTCAGCTTGAGTCACGTATCAACTTATCCATATGAAATATTTTTTGGAGGTCGAGGGGAAGAGATCAACCCGAAAAACAGTTCCAATCCAATCCAACTTCAACTTTCCAGTTACTTTACGTGACATCAAGGAATACTGCCTTCTGGAGCGGATATATAAATTGCCATGTTAAAAATCATATTAAAAATAATTGTAAATCATTTCTTTTACTGTCTTGATTATTGCCGATTCAACTCCATATCAATAGGGATCTTATCTCCGTTTATGAAGTCCCAACCCGATCCAAGCTGTTTCTTATTGTTACTGACAGCCCACTCCACATATGTATTACATAATATAATCCGGCGATCCAATCCATTCCAGAAAAAAAAACAAAGCTAATTATTTCCTCCATATGCCATTCCCATCCACACGAGCGACTCTATTTTTCCTACGATAAATAAATATGGCTGGTTATAATACAATATCTAGGACCAGGATCCTGTACGAGAGATCCCAATTCTCTTTTTTATTTTCTTTGCCAGAGAGAGGCCATAAGTCACAGGAAACAAGATGGTATAGTAGAAAGAAATGGGAAGAAAAACGACACGCAACAGGAATCATTGATTCTGGAATCTGGGGGAAAGAAATGGCTCCCTCAAGGTTTGGATTAGCCATTATTTGCTCTGTTGTCTGCCAACGCCAACTGTGGACCTTGTGTAAACAGAGATATGATATGATCTGGTTTATTTATACAAAAACAGCTTTGGTGAATGAAGCGAAAAAAAATTGCATTTTCTTTGCGAAATACACTAAAGTAGGACGGAGGAATAAAAAGTTGCACGATTTTGTTTTTAGATTAAATTGTTTGCTTGAAGGATAAGGACAAGAAATGGGTGAAATATATGCCATGTCGTGTCCCTGTCTGATGAAGAAGAAAATAGGGTGTAAAAACGACAGTTTTTGGTTGATGGGTCAGGGTTAGGGTTGGGAAATAAAATGAGAATTATGAAATGGGATGAATGTGACATGGCTCAATGTTTTATTCCGTTTTTATCCCCTTTTTCAGTATTATTATTTTCCTTCATATCATTTTTGCAATGATGAGTAGGAAATGATGGGATGACACTGCAGCTAAGGACGCACATCCTATTTTTTTTTCTGGCTGATCCCACATCATTTTCCTTCCTTGTGAAGTAATCTCGGAAAATCCGAGAAAAGACAAGAAGAAACTGAGTTAGTTATTTTTCTTTGTAATATTATGTATTTCATTTCATAAGAAAACTTTCTTTTTCTCGTAACTCGTTTCCCTAATTTTTTAAGAGAATTTTAATAAACGAAATTCTGGGAAACTTGTCAAACGCAAAAGTGAGTGGGGTGGACAGGGCAGGATCTAGACATGATGATGAAGATGATCTTGTCCTTGCGTCCCTGTTCATGACAAGGATGACACTTTATCCAGTAGGATGTCGTGTAGAAGTTCATTTTCAGGGAAAGCAGGAAGCTTCTTTTTGAGAGAGACAAAGAAATTCCTTTTAAAATCATTTGTTTAGTAGGATTTCTCACTAATTTTTAACAAACAACAGGGTGCTTTCAGGAGAATTGTGCTTTTCTGTTCTGTCTGTTGCAGACTATGAAGCATGCGCCATTTTCCTTTGGTGAATTTAATTACTTAAGTTAATTTTTTTTAAAATTTAAAGTCACAAACAATCAAACAGTAATGGAAACTCAATCAATTCTTCAGTCATTTTTTCTGTGTAATCTGAACAAAAGGCAGAAGTATGTACCTTTATTCCGCATCTGTGTACTTACCTATGTTCCATATTGAAACAAGCAAAATAAACAATAAAATTGCGAGTTGAGCAAAATAAACAATCCGATATTGTGCTTGCTCTCTCTCCCTTCTGGGATGTACTTTCTCCCGTCATAATATTTTCTCTTGTTACATCACCATCATCGTGACCAGCAGCACCGTTATCGCTGCTATACCACAACATTATCCTTTAGTGATAATGAGAACCCAGTTGTTTTTGAAAAGAGTGCAAAGTCCCATGTAACCTCCTCCCCAATTCTGATGTACCCAGGGAAGCGGAAGCGAGAGAAAAGGAAAAGGAGAGCAGTCCTTGGAAATTGCAAACTGATCTAAATTGGGCCACTGTGGCATAGTGGCACTCATGCTGCTTACTATATGTCCCTCTTGGGTGGGCTGCGCTTTTATCCCAATTTCTAAGAAAAATGTTACTGATGATGACGGCAGTGATGGTGGCGCTGTTAGTCTTGGATAAAATAACACAAAACGCATTACATGGAAAAACAACTTGTGAAAATTGGGAGGGATGAACATTGGAAATCATTTTTCATAGAAACTTTCACTCAAGAACAAGACGAAAAACTATTTCCGAGTCCTTCCGTGATAATAAAAAAAAGCTTTTTTTGAAGGGTCGATCAAGAGGAGTTTTCTGGAAGAGGGTTATGGGAATTTTCATAGAAAATCGTAGGGAAATTTCTAATGATGATATTTCTTCATCCCGAATCCTTAGAAAAGGCTTTCACCTTCAGCTTCACTACCATCCAATGACTAATTTTCAAGGAGGAATCAACAATAAATGAGAAAGTTCCGAGTAATCTTGACCCGACAGATGGAGGATGAGAGAGGAAAAGGGGGATTTCATATGAAAGTAAATAAAAACAAACAAGCCGGATCATGTACATTCTGGCTAAAGAAAATGTGGCTAAACTTCAAAAAATTTCAAAGTCCAAAATTAGCATTTT